>JBCNYG010000019.1:22503850-22516618 GCA_039654305.1 Porochilus rendahli
CTCCTTTAGGATTTTTTGGTAGACAGCAGAATTCATGGTTCCATTTATCACAGCAAGTCTTTCAGGTAAGCAAACCAGCCCAAGATCATCAGACTACCACCACCATATTTTACTGTTGGTATGATGTTCTTTTTCTGAAATGTGGAATTACTTTTTGCCAGATATAATGGGACACACACCTTCCAAAAAGTTCTACTTTTGTCTTATTAGTCCACAAAGTATTTTCCCAAATGTCTTGGGGATCATCAAGATGTTTTCTGGCAAAACTGAGAAGAACCTTAATATTCTTTTTGCTCAGCAGTGATTTTTATCTTGGAACTCTGCTCAGGCCATTTTTACCCAGTCTCTTTCTTATGGTGGAGTCATGAACACTGACCTTAACTGAGACAAGTGAGGCCTGCAGTTCTTTGGACATTGCTATGGGGTCCTTTGTGACCACTTGAATCACTTCTTCACACAAGGCCATTTTTTTCAATTTTTTTCTCCCTTAATAATGAAATCCTTTATTTAAAAACTGCGTTTTGTGTTTTCTTGTGTTGTCTTTGACTAATATTTAAATTTATTTGATGATCTGAAACATTTCACTGTGACAAACATGCAAAAGAATAAGAAATCAAGAAGGCGGCAAATGCTTTTCACACCACTGTATATGATCAGTAAGGAATCAAATTTTTAATCCTGCACACATATGTACTGTATATCGTAACGCTAATGATAATGACAGGGTAATTCCATGATCAGTAATCAAGCCTAGATCTACCAGGCTGAGTTTATAATATAATAAACACATAAATTATTGTGTTGCGGTAATGTGTCTTGTTTGTGTTAGAAGTCAGTTAATTGACAAAAAGGGACTAGTATGGTCCCTGCAAGAGTATAATACTGCCAATGGAACTCAAATCAAATAATGGACCACATCATTTTTGCATTTCTTCAGAGGGCTTTAACCCTCTCAGGCAAAAACATAGATTGCAACAGAAACCACAAAAGTGGTCAATACATCATGGGTGTGGAAAGAGAAGAGAGTTAGGAAGAGAGTGTTTTTTGCATAGTCTACATAGATTCTGATGATCATGTGATCATCATGCTGTGAACTATTTTGTTTTTTTGATACTTTCAATAAGGCTGTTCACACTTTCAGTTTGAAAAGAGCCAGCTGAAGCCTTTATACACGAGCTAATCAAGATCTCATACAGTGTAATGAAAAGGGCATATGACTAAACTGGGACAAAAAGCATCTTGAATCACATGATAATTTCAGACACTAACTACAAAAAGTTTGAATTACTTATTTTTTCAATGAAATAACGCTGTTTATCTTTAAAAGTTATTTTTCGTATTTGCTGCTTGGTTGAAAATTACATTTTGTATTTTTAGTGGTGACTTGGTGCTGTTCTCAGTAAGCATGTGCTGGTTCTGCAGGTGACCATTTGTGAAGGGCTAAGATATTATTGTATTATTGTTTTTTTGTTGTTGTTTTGTTTTTTTGTTTTTTGTTTTTTTAGAAAGAAGCCACATCAGATTATCTAAAACAGTGTAATTTCACTGATTAAAACACTTGAAGTGTTGAGAGAGAGAGAGAGAAGATGAAGAAGAGGAGGAGCAGGACTGCAGCCTGCAAGCATATAATTTGTGATAGTAAGGTAGTGTTTTATGAGCTTTTCAGGCCAGGCTGGTTAGGCTCTACAAAATCTAAACCAGAAAACAATTGGAAGAAAGCAACTGTCTTTTTTGCTACAGTTCTACGTCTTCTTCTTCTTCTTCTTCTTCTTCTTCTCTCTCTCTCTCTCTCTCTCTGTCTCTCTTTTCAGCAAACAGTCTTTCGAATTGCATGTTCTCACCGTGCTTGTGTGTGTTTCCTCTGGGTACTTCAGTTTTCTCCCACAGGTTTAAGACGTGCACATTAGGCTAATTGGCTGCTCCAAATTGCCCCAGGAGTTAGTTTGACTAGTTGTGTGTGTAGCCCTGTGATGGACTAACAAACTATTCAGGGGTACCCCACCTCTGTCCAAAGTCGGCTGAGATAGGCTCCAGCCTTTCCACGACTACAGTAAGATTAAGTGGTTCAGGAAGTAAATGAATGAATAAATTACTCATCTTTCTTGTTAGTACCTACCCAGTCTTTTAGCCAGTCCAGGTTTAGAGGTCCGCTGAAGATGAATGAAGGTGAGTGTGCATGTTAATAATATTTCGAGCAGGTTATCTTAAAATATGGCTTCACATTTTCTTGACTATGAGACTTTCCAACTTGTTTCTCTGCAAGTTGAACTTACACATCGCTCTAATCACACTCTGATTGCTTTTCCTCTTTTCCTCCCACACACTCAGAGCTTAATATCACTAAGTTGATAGTGTCACACGTGTGCCTGGCTGGGTAGGTGGATGGGCTGGGGGTGTTTGGTAAAAATGTCACTAGGGAGAAAGATAGTCATGCCAATAGACATCTTAGCAATTAGCCACCTTATTTATTAAAGGCCTCCAGTCAAATAGAGGGTGGTTTAAGCCATTTGGTAACAGAGTAATGAGATTATTATTAAAACATCATCTCAGGTCATAGATTACTGTTATGATTTTGTTTATAAAACATTAAAGGACCTATTTATTGGAAATTAAATTAAACCATGCCTCAAGAGGGATGTGTCATCGCTGCTTGTCCCTCCTGTTGAGTCATACCATTACCCTCTTAGATGGTTCTATAACTTTCTAACTTTATTGCTATCATGTACTTACAAGATTATGTTTTCCTTTATCAAATACATATCACTGGCATTGCTTGTTTCTCTGGTATCTAAACCCATTTCTTTTTTTATTTTTTTCCTGAAATCTGGCAGAAGTTAAACATTCATTCATTTTCTGAACCGCTTATTCCTAGGGTCGCGGGGAGGCTGGCGCCCATTTTAGCCTACTATGGGCGAGGGCAGAGTACACCCTGGACAGCTCGCCAGGCCATCACAGGGCAGAACACTCATTACATCCCTGGGTGGACTTAAACCACCAACCTTTCAGTTAAGGGCCAAACGTGCTAACCGGTTGTGCCACAAGGACACAGAAGTTAAACAATGACATTAAAAAACAAACAACAAATAAAACAATGACATTTCAGATTTAAACATTTCTGAGTTTGTAGATTTCTGATGTACTTTACTGCAACCCATTTAAGTCAAACATTAGAACAATCCTAATCCTTAACTATCCATGAGTTCCCTAGCAACATTTAGCAGGCTGAAGTGTTGCAGGCAGTGGGGTAGTGATTAGCACGTCCGCCTCAAAGCAACAAGGTCCTGGGTTTGAGTCCTAGATTTGACTAAGGCGTTTCTGTGTGGACTGGCATGTTCATGTTGTGCTTGCATGAGTGTCTTCTGAGTACTAACACGGTCCAAAAACATGCACATTATGCTAACTGGCTGTTCCAAATTGCCCCTAGATGTGAATGTGAGTGTGAATTTAAGTGTGAATGGTTGTGTGTTGCACTGTGATGAACTGGTGAGCTGTTCAGGGTGTACCCCGCCTTCAACCAGTGTCGGCTGAGACAGGCTTCAGCCTCCCCTTCTCAGCTGACCCAAGTAAAATTAAGCTGTTCTCCCAATGAATTAATGAAGTGTGGCATATATCCCTGCATACGTGTGGCCTGTTCAGGGTGTAGCTCGGTTCTCATCCATGTCTGCTTGGACTGGCTCTAGCTTCCCTGTTACCCTAATGGGATATAAATTATGGATGGACTGCATAGAAAAATAATTCTAAGCACACCTCTACTCATTTGACATATAATTATAAGAGTGTGCTTAAGGATTTAAACAAACAAAAACAGACAACATATTTTTTGCATGGTCTGACTGCATCAATAAATGTAAAGATTTTTTTCTACAAAATTTAAGCAGCCTGAGACAGCTTTACATTCACACATTCATGTAATTATCTGAACAATCATGTAGCAGCAGTACATTGTATTAAATCAGATAGATAGCAGGTCAAGAGTCTCAGTTAATATTCATATCCCACCTCAGATTTGGAGAAAAGGTGATTCTGGTGTTTTTAACCATGGCATAACTGTTGGTGCCAGAGATGCTGGTTTGATTATTTAAAAACTGCTGAAATCTTGAGGCTTTCCCATACAACAGTCTCTAGAGGTTCCACGGGACGGTGTAAAAAACAAAAACATTCACTGAGCAGCAGTTCTGCAAGTGCAAATGCCTTGTTGATGAGAGATCAGTATGGCTACAGTCGTTCAAACTGACATGAATTTTATGCAGCACAAATTAACACTTATTTCAGCTGTGGTAATCAGAAAAAAACACAGACCATCCAAACACATCAAACTTTGTTGTGGATGAGCTACAACTGCTGAAAATCACATTAGGTTCCACTCATGCCAGCCAAGAACATGAATCTGAGGTGCAACAGGAAGTCAAAGTCTCACCCAAACTAGCCAGTTAAAAATAAATAAAACTCGATTACCTGATGTGATGACGCTTATGTCCTGCTGCAAAGTGTAGATGGTAGGGTCAATTTGGCATCAACAACATAAATCCATGGACCCAACCTGCCCCAGGTCAATAGTTCAGGCTGCTGATGGTGGTGTAGTTGTGTGAAATGTTTTTTTGCCCGTCCAGGTGCTCAGTTTCAGGTGAGCATTGTTTGAAAGCCACAAGCAATCTGAGTACTGGTTCAGGTCATAGGGAGTGCCTATGCAAAAGTTAAGAAAGCTATCATGCGTACGAGCTGAGCAATGGCCCCGACAAACTTTATATGTTCAAAGTCACCATGCCTGTGTGTAGGGTATCTAATTTATTATGTGACCTTGGCACTGTGGCCTTGAACATATAAAGTTTGTCGGGGCCATTGCTCAGCTCATATGCATGATAGCTTTTTTAACTTTTGCATAGGTACTCCCTATGACCTGAACCTGTGTGTAGGGTGGCTAATACAATGTTGGTTGTCCGAAACTCTTTGTATGGGGAATGGCAATTGCTATTTGCTTATTTCTAGTGTTGCACATGTGTTGGGATATGTTTATTTTGATATTTAGATCATTGGGAGCTTAGTTGTTTATTATTCTATAAAAATGGTTAAGCCTGATCTGCTGCACTCTGAATTTCACTGACAGCCAACCCATTCTCCTAAATTCAGTGAAACCAATGTTTTACCGTGGTGACAGACCATTCTAGAAGATTTATCTGATGACTCTGTACTGGTCTTTGTTTTTTTATAAAAGGCTTTTTCTATGATATGTTTTTATCCATTTGTACTCAGTTGTTTTGTGAATTTGTTATCTCAACTGCTTCAAAAAGAGATGCCAAGGTAGAAAAGTTCCATTTTTTGAGGCATCCTGGCTGAGGGGTCACGATGTTCTATTGAACAGCTATTTTTTATGTCTCCTTTAATATATCAATCCAGTTAACCTCCAGTTAAAAAATTCCACAGCAGTGCGACTTTTCTCAAGTAGCATGATGAACAGAAAGAATAGAAATCTGGGTCTAGATCTAGATCTCTAATGAGTAAGCCATAGAAGAAAGTGGAAAGGCAGAACTCTCCCAAATGGCATAAAGCACAGCCCTTAAAAACAGCCTAAGTCATTTTAAATAAATTTTAATATGAAAGTCACTTTTTTATATTTCATATGTTTTTTTCCTTTTGTTACACTTCCATCCTGTATTCAATCCTAGTTAAATTTAATTTAAATTTGGATAAATTATATAAATATCCAACAAATTATAGAGATTTTTATTATAAGTATAATATCTAATTTGAAATCAGTTTGTTTTTGTGTATAAAATTAATTGAGTAAAATAATGTCAGAGTATTGTATTTTTAGATGCTTTATGACAGTTTGAAAATCAGAAAATAAAACAATAGATATGTATATCATTCAGTTGTATGCGCTATAACATTACGCTGTTCCTTTGAATACTTTAAGAAATTGTATCTTATCTCGTGAGACTTGCCCTGTTATTCATATTCTTGATCCTAGATCAGCTTTGGATGCCAGTATCCCTATATATAAACCATTAATGCTATGATATCTCACCATTCTAGGTTTATTTTCATGCTTTCAGTCTAAATCTAACACTCTGAATCAGAAAATATATTTTCTGTGAATATCTAATTCACACTATGCATTTGGTTCAGGAGTGATGCACTGAGCCATATGCTACATTAAACAATGCTGTCAGAAAGTGTTGCTGTTAGGATATGCTAGCTTTTAAAATATTACATTTATTGACATATTGTTTGTGCTTCATGAATCTTGCTATATTTATACATAATTAAAAATATCTGTTCTGTAAAACGTCGTAACCACTGAGCCAGGACACCTCAAGTGCAGGTAAAAAAGCCATCCCCCATACAAAAGGTTTTGCACAATGAACATTTTATTTGCCACCCTACGCACAGGTTCAGGTCATAGGGGGTGCATAAACAAAAGTTCAGAAAGTTCTCGTGCATATAAGCCGAGCAAAGGCCCAGACAAGCTTTATATGTTCGAGGTCACTGTGTCAGGGTCGAAGGTCACACATACAAATTAGCTACTCCATGCACAGGTTTATGTCATAGGGAGTGCCTATGCAAAAGTTCAGAAAGCTGGCATGTGCATTAGCCAAGCAATGGGCTGGACAAACTTATTGTCATGCTGCCCGCCTGCCCGCCTCCAGCCATAACCAGCTGTAAAACGCAGTAGCTAAGATATAAATGTATAATAGCCCATCATTTGCATAATGTGCAGTAGGTGAACTCAGTGAAAGGTCAACGAGAGAAAAGCATCCGCTTCTATAACCATTATGTCGGAGGTGCTAAATAATTTCTAGCTCCACTCAGTCAATAATAGACAACACCAGTAATCAACAAGAACACGGTGAATCCATTTGGGAACCCAAAATTCCTGGTACAAATCTCTCATATGTAACCACATTATGACCACCATTCTTATTCTTGTGTTATAATTGAAAAAATATGTAATTTGCAATCATTACCTATTGTTGCTGTATTAATCATGTTTTCTCACTGTAAAACAATTAATTACAGTTGTCAAAATGTGACTGCTGAGTAGTCCTCAACAAAAACCCCTTTCTGTGAGGCACTAAAGACAAACTGTGATGTTCCACTTTCATGTCCTTTATGCTCTTTCTCTCGCTACATATTCAATGTACTAGAAAATGCTTTCACGCTTTGACATTTCACTGCTCACTGAACAGTTCTGCTATCATTTTTGCCAATATAACTTTATGTCTTTATCTAAATAATTAAATCTATATTATCTATGGAGTAGGTATGGATTGAAATAATTGTTTAAGTTGTAATTTGTAAAAAACATTCATGGAGTACACATTTATTATTTGATGTTTGAAATAAAAATGCATTACTTGTCTATGACTCATAATAGACATTTTCCTTACACAACAGAAGTCTGTTCCTGACAGATCATCAAAAGTCCATGTGCTTCAGAGAGAAACCGTGGTTTAATAAGGAAGCCAGGAGAATGCAAAACCCAGCGTGACAGCAGCGTGACTTACAGAGAACAAAATTCATACATTAATCATTTTCCTAATAAACACTCCACAGTCTGTGCAAATGCCTCACAGTCTGTCCACAGTCTGTGAATTCAGATGAACATTTTCAGTCCCTTGCTGATAGCCAATGTTCAGTAGAACATAAGATTTAAAGAGACAATTACATGGGAAATATATGAATCCTCTTCATTTTTTAAGTCACCAGCATGACCAGCATAGTGTGTACTGTTTGGGAGCAAGCAATGGACAAGAGTAGCTTCTGCAACAAGGTTTGGTATGAATCCAGCAGATAAGAGACCAGCAACAAACAGTGAGAATCAGGTTGAACCACTTTAAATTTAGGCGAAGAATCTGAACTGTATTGTTAATTTATCATTTTTTCTCTTTGCTATAAAGTTAATCAATCTTTAAAAGGCTAATCCTTGGAAATCCAATCGATAAATGGTAGTAGCCCTGTCTCATTCCTTTAAGCTGCGTATTTCTTTACTTGGAATCATGTAAAATCCAAAACTCTACTATTCACTCTAATGCATTTAATATCACGGATGTACTGCAATGATCCATCCTTTATCAATACTGTTCATCAGGGGAAGCTGAAGAATCTGAAGAATCCAGCAGACCTAATGTAGTTGTCTTTAGAGGAAACCAGTGTATCCACAGGAAGCCCGCACAAGCATTGGAACAAAATGTCTAGACAGAAAGGCCCTTGGCTGAGATTCAAACCCAGAACCTTCAGGCTGAAAGGGAACAGTGCTTACCACTGAACCACCATGTCTGCTGCCCTACACTCATTAGGCTGTAAATCAACACTTGCTTTTGTTTTCACGTATAGATGGCGTCCAAGTGGATCAATCTATAACATCACTTCTCTTTGTGTTCAAAGAAAAAAATGGATGACAGAGATTCTCATAAGCATCCCTGGGTTGCCATTCAATTAAGATAAATTTAGGACTTCTGGGTGATGAGTAAGTGCACTGGACTACATTGTACTATCACTCATAAGGGCCAGGCTGGTAACATTGTTAATGAAACCTCATGAAATTAATCAAAAAGAAATTGAGAGAGAACGTGAGAGAAAGAGAGGAGAGAGAAAAAGAGGGGGGAGAAAGAGAGAGAGAGAGTGTGAGAGAGAGAGAGAGAGTGAGAGAGAGAGAGAGAGAGAGAGAGAGAGAGAGAGAGAGAAAGAGAGAATGGGAAATACAGTTGCAGTAGAGTTTATTAATTTAAGCATGATCATCAGTACATTTTCTTCACTACAACAAACCCTCTTTGATCATTCAGTCCTTTCCTCAGTGTTATTCTTATTACTGTAGGTTAACTGGATACTCTTAATTACTCATAGGTTTGTACGTGAGTGTGAATATGGTTGTTTGTCTTTGTGTTAGCCCTGCAATCAATAAGTGACATCGACCTGTTCAGGATGTACCTCGCCTCTCAGTGTAAGTCAGCTTGGCTCCAGCTCCCTTTGTGACCCTGATATATAAGTGGTATAGATCAGTGGCATTATACTTGTTTGCGTGTGTGTGTGTGTGTGTGTGTGTGTGTGTGTGTGTGTCACCTTTTCCATTTTATGTGAAATTCATTCACCATTTAATGCATTATTTAGTATGAACATTTTTTGTATACTAATTGCCTCCAGTGACATTTAAGGCTTAATAATTATGTATCCCATCATGAACAGTGCATTGGAGCCTCAAGCTTCTATTGTGCCTTTTTAGTGACCTCCAAACACAATGCCACCTGATCGAATCAATCCCAGAAACCCTGCAGTTACAACGCACACACAAGTATCTACGCAACACTACTGCACCTCAGAAAATATATTGCATGATGGTTTTGTATTTGTATTTGTTCTGCTGCAGTAGTCTGAACCCCCACCCCTCAGAGTTATAGACTTTAGCTTCACTGTTTTGTAAATGTATTTATTACTTGTAATTGTAAAATATTAACTGACACAATTCTGTCAAGATAGTGGATGAAATGCAATCAGTCACCAAAACAACAAGCCCAAAAACATCGGCCAATTACCACTGTGTAACTGATGTGTAAAAAACAAAATGCTGCAGGTATCAGTGACTACCACTGTTGCTATACCAACACCTACTATGTATCCATCTCAATATATCACATTTAGAGTGATTCACAAACAACCTACCTGCCAATTTTCTGTTTAATCACACGTAACAGGGCTTTTAAGATTTAAAAAAAAAATCCCTGTCTCTGCATACATTTACTTCAGTTTAAAATATGAGGACTGTTAAAATAAAGAACACCACAGCAGGTTTCTTTGAGCTACAGTGAAATGCAGAGCATACATGCAATTTAACTCCATTTTGGCTGTTTTGCTCTCTCTCCCTCTCTCTCTCTCTCTCTCTCTCTCTCTCTCTCTCTCTCATATCAGTTCCAATCTGGCCACTTTTCGGTCCCTAATTTGTCTCTCTTACCTGCGTGAAGACCATATTTTAGTCTCTGCTTTTTACAGACACACTATACTGTGCTCCTGCTCCCCAAACAGCATCAGCACAACATGACCAGGTCGTGTCAGGAAAAGTGGAAGGGCAAAAACAAACCATATAAGCCTTGTTTCAGCACGAAAAAAGCATTATTTGCACCCTTAACAACACTGAGACAGAAATTACACTGCTATCTACTTGAGAATCTAATTAGGCACAGAAGCTGTCTGCACACTTCCAATTTATGTAAATGAAGACAGCGCTAAGTGTAGAGCTAGGACTTGAACGTGAATAGTGTAAAGGACGTGAATAGGTTCAAAGCATATTAGATAAATAATAAGAGAAAGTATCCTTTGAAGAGGACATGTTTAAAATATGAAAAGATGCATAGTCAGAGATACAGGGTTCATTGGGATTTTACTCAGTATCTTTCACTTGATAACTGAACAGGAACCAATACATTTATTAAAACAAAATACATAGTTCTGTTAAAAGACTTTTGATCCCTGGAGAAATAGAAATTATGGATACAATTTAACCTGCCATAATACATACCTGTTTTTATTTTTCCATGTTTCATTTTTCCACAAGTGAATGAATAAATTTTCTAACTCCTCTATAAGTGTAACATTGAAAAATAAAACATTCATTCGCTCCTATTTTAGCACAGAAATCCATGGGCAGTGTCATGGCGACCTGATGCATCTGCACTGAGTGCTCTGTTAGGGCTGATATGACTAGGCTTATATAGTGCAAGGTGCAAGCATTTTAGTGGCTTCTTACAAATGCACTCCTTGTGATACATCCCACACAGCTTTAAAATAAGAGGTAAAATAAATTCAACAGGTTTCACCACTTCAAAGTGATCAAATAAAGTATTCAGTTCAACAGGGAATAATGGCAGATAGTTTGTGTCTATGTGGGCAGGTGCATTGGTTAGTTCCATTAAAAGTGAAAAGTAATTAACATTTGTTTGTTCCTTTCCTACTTAATTGACTTCTACAAGATCTGTAGATGTGAGGACATTTGTGCAAGGGGGGCTGTTTTGAGTATTTCTGCAGTTGCTGAGTTTCTGGGATTGTGACACACAACAGTAACCAAAAATTATAGGAATGATATAAAAAGCAGAAAACCCTAAGCGAGCGACAGTTCTATGGGTGGAAACAGTTTTTTGATAAGAGAAGTCAGAGAAGAATAACCATTGCAATTTAAACTCATGGTAAGTCAAGTGCACCAAAACTGCTTAAGTCAGCTTAACATGGTTGTTTCTTTAGATAAAGCTTTAATTGTTGGTGACTTTAATATTCATTTTGATAAACCAGAGAACCATTTAGGAGCAGCGTTCCTGTCTATTCTAGACTAGATTTAACAGGAACCACTCATAATGCTGTCCACACTTTAGATTTAATACTAACTTTTGGATCAAATATTGAAAATATAGTTGCAGTTCAACAGTCAGAAACTATTTCAGATCATTATCTCATCTCACTTACAATGCATCTCAGTACTAATATATACACCTTACCACCTTATTGCAATAAGCGTACTTTTACATCAATTACTGTGCAGAGTTTTATTCATAATCTTACAGAATTAGCAACTATGATTGGATCACCATCAGACCCCACAGAACTCGAGCAAGCTACCGAGTGCTTTGAGTCAAATTTACACTATATGCTTCATATGCATTATATGCTAATGTAGCTCCTCTGAAAAGAAAACCAATCAGAGAAAAAAAATTAGCACCCTGGCATAATGATGATATGCTCATACTAAAACAGAACATGTAAATAAGAACTACAATGGGGTCAAACTAAATTAATGGTATTCCTACTAGCATGGAAAGAGAGTCTCCTTAACTGCAGAAAAGCTCTTAGTGCTTCTAGAGCAATATTTATATCTCAAATGTAATAGAAGATAACAAAAATAATCCAAAATACTTATTTTAAAATCTTGCAGAATTAACTAGGAATAAGACCTTAAATAAAACCTCTGATTACCTTGACCAATATTAGCTGTCCAACAATAGACCAATATCAAACCTCATTTTTATCTCCAAGGTCTTACAAAATGCTGTAGCGCAGCAGTTTTGTTCATATCTTTGTAGGAACAGCATTCATGAAATGTATCAGTCAGGATTGTAGTAAATGATTAACTGGTGACCTCTGACCACTCCCTGCTTGTGCTAATTGACCTTAGTGCAGCCTTTGACATGATTGATCATACGACTCTCCTTGACAGATTACAAAATGTTTCTGGAGTTACGGAAATGCCCCTCGTCTGGTTTAAATCTTACTTTACTGACTGTTATCAGTTTATAGATGAAAATGGTGATTTCTCTATATGTTCTAATGTTAAGTTTGGTGTTCCACAAGGTTCTCTCTTAGGCCTGCTGCTTATTTTTCTATACATGCTCCCTTTGGGTAATATTATTTGTGAACATTAGCTTTCATTGTTAAGCTGATGATACACCGTTATATTTCAGCAAAGCCAGATGAGAAACACCAGCCTAATAAAGTTGAGAATTGTGTAACGGATATTAGACACTGGATGCTTACTAACTTTCTCTTACTAAACTCTGATAAGACAGAAGTACATACTTATACTTAGATCACATGTTGCTAGAAATAAGGTTTCTGATTATATATTAAGTTTGCATGGTGTTTCAGTTTCATCGTGCATAGCAGTAAAGGACCTTGGAAATATTGCTAAAATAAGAAATATGATGTCACAGCATGCCCTGCGATGGCCTGGCGAGCTGTCCAGGGTGTACCCCGCCCTCGCCCAGAGTCGGCTGAGATGGGCACCAGCCT
>JBCNYG010000019.1:22677026-22694634 GCA_039654305.1 Porochilus rendahli
GAGTTGGCTGAGATGGGCGCCAGCCTCCCCGCGACCCTAATTAGGAATAAGCGTTTCAGAAAATGAATGAATGAATGAATTATATAACAGCGATCAAAAAGTCCTGGGTGCTGTTCTGGTGGTGAACGAAGACAGCATGGCATGGTCATTTGAGTAAAGCAGGAGCGAGCAGTGAGTTTTGTGAGTCACTATGCTGTGTAATCATAACCTGTTTTAAACATGCTTTTGTGGCAGTGTAAACATGCATGTTTGCGATTTTACCATACACCAGAAAACAAACATCATATTTTGTATTAGACTGAGAAAACCGGCAGCAAAGCACCTTGAAATGATTGGTGGAAACAGGGTGTACACCACAGGGGAGACGATGTTGAAAAATAAACCACAGTGGATCAAATGGGACTATTGCGTCATCGTCAGCCTATTAACTTTTTAGACCATTACAGACCATTATTCTCCAGTGACATCCTTTCCCTCTTGAAGTGTGAACGCATGTGCCCACTGTCATAAAAATGCGTGTAACAGGACAAATAGGGAGAATACATAGGGAGAACATGCACACTACATACAGAAACGCCCTCACCAAGCCTGAGACTCGAACCCAGGACCTTCTTGTTGTGAGGTGGAGGTGCATCCGTCCACGCCAATGCACCACCACTTACAAATCTAATTTGTTTTTTTTATCTAATAAAGAGAAATGTTACTTGATTTTTCTATTAAATGTATTTTACTTGCTCTCATTTTTGCTGCGATAAAAGAAACCCATCACACCTAAATGCATTTTACATTACAGTGAAATTTAATTTAACAATACATTTTTATTCCAAAGTATGTTTTAATCAAGCATACGTTGTATATCGAACACACACTTCACACTTTTTTATCCAGTTCTGCAACCTCCTGACTTCTCTCTTTTCTCCACCTGCTCAGATTCCACTAACAGCGATTCAGCTAAATCCAAGGTAACGTTCTCCATTCTTTATTTAAACATCCGCACTGTGTAACATTACAGTGACCTCTGAAGCCTAAACATTTTTCATTTTCTGTGCCAGGGATCTTCAATTTCAAAGAAAGATGTGAGCGCCAAGGATTTCCTTCCACTGTCCATTATATCTGCTGTGACCCGGAAGAGAAAGAAGCATCGGAGTACCTGCCCTACAGACAGCAGTAGTGATGAGGACTCAGAGCATGAGCCGGTGAAAGCCAGCAACTACGGAGAATTGAGTGAGAACGGGGGGAATGAGAGTGATGGAGGACATGAGGAGGCCAAGATGGGGTGTTCTGCTCAGAGCACAGAAAGTCAGACGACAGAAGTAGATGGAAAAGATGTAGAGGGAAAAGGAAAGATGGAGGCAAATGAGAGAAGAGAACAGGAGGTGGAAGGGAGGGAAAGTGGAGGTAGTGCGAAAGAGGTTGATGGTATATGCGTGGAAATTAGCGTGAGGGCGCAGTTAGGGCAACAACGGCCGCAGCGTCCTCGCAGCTTCCTCTACTCCTACCAAAATTCTGCAGGTCTGAGAGTCACAGACGAGTCACTCATCTCTCCCTCATCGTCCTGTTCCACCGATGCACACAGGTCAAGTCAGGTAAACTCAGCAAGCCACAAGAAGCTGCGTGGGGAGAGGGTGCGCCCTCGCTCTTTATATGAGGAACCCGGTCTGGAACGGGCTGTGGGTCTTTCCAGAGTCAAAGCCTCACTTGTGCGTGGCCAGGAAAGGCTGCGTCAGGCCATGTCCCCCAGCAGGGATCCCTCTGCCCAGCAGAGTTGGCTGAGTCAGGTACATGCCAACATCCTTTCCTCTGCCAACGACTTGTGGAGGTCAGGGACTCAGAGGCGGCAGGCTTCCCCAGAGACGCGCCGCAGGCGGAGAGACTGGAGACGCCATACAGTGGTAGGAAATAGTGGGGAAGGCTAAACAAGGACATCCAAACCCCCTGAATCCTAATGTATTAACACACTGAAGGGAAACAAAGCACACTATTCAAACATCAAGTGTGCAAGCTGAAGGTTCAGTATAAGTCTAAAAATGAACGAAAGCTTGGCGAGAGATGAATCCGTTTCAGTTATTAACTGCATATTTTCATCATGCCGAAACCAAGTGTTTTATGTACCATTTATGCAATAAAGGCTTATGGCCTTTCGGCATTCTGCAATAAATAACCCGCGCCCTTACTAGCTTCGGTTCTATCTCATCTCCTTCACTGGAGGAGGGCGCTTCAACTGAAAGAGCAGGATCCTCACGGCACCTTATCAGCAACACCAAACACAAAATGGCTCCCAACATCAGGTGCCAGAACAGAGCAGTCATAACAACATCTGCTGCCACTCATTGATTATATACACATGTACATCATATGTTGCTAATAAGGGTCTGATTCACAAATGTGTCTTGTTCTCCTCTACCCGTTCCCCAAATATACCCAGTCTTCCCATGTGTGAATGGAAATGACAGTATTACACACAAAACCAGCTGCACTGATATACCATGTAACATTACCTTCAGCTCTGGCGTGCCAATCAGTCTCGTTCTTTCTATTCCATGTTTTGACCTATAATACCTGTCCTCCTCTGGTGGTTTTGAGCAGCCACTGCAGATTTTTAATGTCTGACCAGTTCCTACAGCCAACCTCCTGTTTTGTATAACCCAACGTTTCTGTTCTTTGTGTTATATTCTCTTTGTACATTTTTACACTGTATGAGTGATCTTGTGGACCAGTTTATATTTTGTAACAGTTGTACAAAGCCCTGCTAAGTTAACCTCTGTGTACAAATGATACATATGGTTGTTTCTAATTGTCTTTTTTTTACCTATTAGACTGTTACATAAAGATGTCATATTTCTATGTATGTATTAATCAAAGAGATAATGTGAGGAGATGAAAAGAGATGAAAGAAAAATACATGAGAAAGACTGACTGGTATTAATATTCATTACAAGCTACAAGCATCCTACAAATGGAGTTTATACCACAGAGAGAGAGAGAGAGAGAGAATGCTCTTTATATTCCAGGGCAAGTTTGCATATGAAATATATAATCTAGCATAGACCAGGGCTGAGGCGGGTGAACTTTATTTATAAAAGATCAATAAAATGATAGAAAGAGTGCAGTGGAGAAACAGACAAACGCAATGGCATGCTCTGGGATGATCACTTTTCTCCAAAAATGATTCACTGGATTCATCAAACGGGGATCCTACTCTTCTTATACAGAGCTTTCCGACATTTTTTTTTGCAAACATGGCATGCATGAATAAATGAAACAGAAAAGGAAGCGAGAGCCAGAAGGAAGTGTTTATGCGTCAGAGTAAATATGATGAAAGGAATCATGTTACTATGAGACAAGACAAGGCAGAGTACAGAGGAATACACATAACCCTGTCCTAGTACTGGACTAAACACCCAGGTTCAGGAGGACATAGTGCGCTCTTCCCTCCCGCACACGGAAGCAGGAGCGGCTGGGAATAAACTGACCACTCAAATCCTTGTCCTGTGTCCACCTCCAAAAAGTGTCAATATTAACACATGAAGAAAAAAAACACAACTTTTAAAAAATAATTTAATTGATATATCTGGATGAAAACAAATGCCAGTAACGGTTTTCCACAGTTTTATTAGGCCACATACTGCTATGGTCATGCATTAATAAATGTATAGCAGAATATCAGGTGCACCAGAAGGAAAATACCAAACAGCTCATTTTACCAGGACTGATGGAGAAAAACACGTCGCTTTATGACTGACTGACAAACGCGTGGATGACAAGTGTGTTTTCCCCGTGCAGTATGAACACAGTTGATTCATATCACCTCTAAAACCAAAACAATCTTTTTTTATATATTAGAAATGCAGTCACGTGTGCAGAAAAACCTAACCTACATTACAACGAACTGACCATTTAAATGGGATCGCGCACACAATTCAATATTTAAAACTTGTCAGAAAAAAAGGTTACCTTTCGAGCTGAAAGCGCATCACACGAGCTACCGTAGTTTTACAGTAAGAGAACGGATATAAGATCAGCGGACATTGAATCAGAAAGAAAAATAAAAAAAATGGTACGTATTGAATTGTCCAAGTTGCCCGTGTCCGTCACTGTGTGTCCGTGGCCTCGGCGTGTCCCTTGTCTGTTTCCGCGGCGGTCGCGGAGCCGTTCACGGTGTGTCCCGCAGTGTGGCGGCAGTGGAAGAGCAACTCGCTGTTCTGCGCTCTCAGTCTCTCCAGCTCGCGCTCCAGCTCGTGCACGCGCTGCTGCTGCGCGCTCTCGCCCGGAGTCCCCTGGTTTCTCCGCGCGCGCCGCAACCAGTTGTTTTCCTCCTCCAGACGCGACATGCTCTTCTCCAGCTCCAGGTACTCCCTCACCAGTTCCTGTTTGGACATATTCTGTAGCGTCTCCACGTGGTACCGCTCATAGGTCTCGGAAAAGTCCCGTTGCAAAAACTCGCCCCCTGCGCCCCCGGCTCGGCCCATACCGTCGCTCTCGGTGCCTTCTCCTCCTTCACCTTCCTCCTCCTCCTCCTCCTCGGGCTCGAAGAAGTCTTCCTCGCTGGCTGTGTCTTCGGACCGACTTGCCCCGAAAGATCGGCGGCCGCAGCGCTCCGTGTTCAGGTCGGGCTCCTCTCGGTCGTGCTCCTCCATCAGGAACTGAGTGGTGTTGTACGGAGCCACCGGTAGACCTTTAGCGAACATCTCGGCTCGGACCCGCGACGCGCGCTCGCTCTCCCGCTCGTCCAGCTCCTTCTTCTCCTCCCAGGTCAGTTTAAAGTACGGCTTCCAGCGTCGCTTCTTTTTGGACGGGCGCCGTCGGTGCTTCTTCTTGCCTTGGCGAGCGTCCGGTGCGCCCTCGGAACCGCACCCGGACCTCCTCTTATTCCGGGGCTCTCGCTCGCCCTGTGCTTTACTGGACGTCTTTTCGGTCGCATCTTCGTCGTCACCGGCAGCGTCACCAGCCTTTGGCTCCGGGTCGCCCCTTTCCCGAGCGCGGCACATGGGGTGCGTATCTCCGGAGACAAGTCCTGGACAGAACTCCGGCGGATTTCGTTGCACTTGTTTCTCTGTAATGACACTCTGCGTGTCGTCTCTCTGTCGCCCCCTGTCGGCACCCTCCGGCGCAGCGTCGTCTGTACTCAACTCCATAACTGTACACTCCCACCTGAAGAAGATAGAAGTTTGTGATCAGGGTGATGAAAAAAAACTCACGGGTCAAATTAAGACATAAGACGCACAAAAAAAGCCTACAAACAAAGCACCAGTTTACAGTAAAAATGAAAAAATTAAATTGAAAACAATTGCCAAAAGTGCACAGTCAATTAACGTCTCTATTTAAATTTACACTGTACATAAATTAACTTGGAAAATTAACTCGCAAGCACAACTCACCGTTTACCTCAAGCCTATCGTATTAGTTATGACGCTACTTGAGACTGTTAATGTTAACTCCTTCCGCTCCGTTTACAACTAGCTAGCTTTCATGACAGGAGCGAGTGCATTTCTAGCCATTGTAAACTCCTTTTCGCTTCTGCTACGGAGGCGAGTGTTGCTTGTGAATTTATTACCTCCCAAACCTAAAGAGCGCATGCGGCTAGTCTTAGTTTTTGGCCACATCTTGGGACTTGAAGTTCGCCTCGTCACTTGCCTATAAGGAAGGCGCTCAAATAAACCTACATTTCCCACAATTCACCGAATGTTTTCAGTGTCGACAGAGACACGCCCACTGATTAACTTCATTGGTTCAAAAGTTTCTTCTGCCATCGCTTCCTTGAAGAAGCGCTCTGATTGGTTGCTTGCTCTGTCAATCTGTATGAAAGCCGTCCCGGTTGTTCTAGTGGACGCT
Source organism: Porochilus rendahli (assembly GCA_039654305.1). NCBI lineage: Eukaryota > Metazoa > Chordata > Actinopteri > Siluriformes > Plotosidae > Porochilus > Porochilus rendahli. The sequence goes on from JBCNYG010000019.1 coordinate 22,682,859, forward strand.
ACCAACAGATTTAAAGTGGGTAGACACGAATGTTTTAGAATAAATATGCATGTAAACTTTTGGTTAGTGAAGGTAAAATAATGTCTCAGACTGTATTTGTGTAGTCGCTTAAGGATGCAGTTTATAACAGAACCGCGGAATATTGACGTTTCTTGTGCATTATGGTCCACTTGAGAAGGCGCACATACCTCTCGGCGCCGACGTGATTAAAGGATCTTCTTCCACAAAGTAGTCCTTATTCACGGCAATGCTTTGGCCATTGAGTGTCTGGTAAACTGTATATGTGTGTTCGTGGAGTAAACGAATACGCATTTTTTAACGGCCAGTTTGGTTTTATACGTCGAAATGTGACGTTATTTCTCTACAAAAGAAAAAAAACCGAACCACCGTTTAATAACTGTATTTTCAAAGACACAGAAAGTGTCTACCGTTAATATAAGAGGAGAATGCGGGGCGTTAGCTGTTCTGTTTGCTTGCTTGCTAGTCAATGTTTAGCCACCTTAGCTAGCTACATAAACGGCGTTTCAAGTCATGAAAAGATCGCCAACGGTTGCAAAAAAGATTGTTTATTTAAGAATGACGTAAATGAAAGTTTATTGCGTTTCCCACATAAACAAAGATGTCTGCTAATACTCACTAGCCACAATGGCTGATGGCAAACATGCCTTCTAAAGCTAGATTATGTAGCCAGATGGTACAGCTAGGTTAACCAGCTAGCGGGGTAGTTAAGTTTGTTGTGTGAATTAGCTTTTGTGTATTTATAACTGGGTTGGTTTTGTTGGAGAAAGCTAAATGTGAGGTAGTTATCCCTGCAGCAAAACAACTGCGTGTTTATCTTCACACTACGGTCCTTAAATAGGTTAGCAACGCAGCTAGTCGGTTACTAAACAGAGCCTGCCCCGACTCGCCGAGAAGCCATTTCCTCGCTAGGGAAGTTAAACTAGCGTTAGCTTCATCACAGCTGCGCCTTCATAACAAAAACATCAGGCCTGTTTCCGCAGGATTTGGCGTCCGAGCAACTATCGAGTGATTGTAGCATCTGTAGAATGAAACGTTGTGAGAAATAAACCGAAACGTGTGTAAACACGAGTCTCACACAGAAAATCCCAAACAGTTTTACAGCTCTAGCTGAAGCAGCGTGTCTGTTCTTGTCTATGGGGATATTTACTATCCGTTGAATTGTTTGCCACGGAAATGGCGTTCGACCAGGACTCGGTTTTAGCTCATTATCACGGCCTCATTTCGAAAATAAAATGAACACTCCATCTCACAGCTCCCCGCTGCTACAACAGCACACGAGACAGATGATAGACAATGCACTGAAATGACCTACTGCTTTTTGCATAATTCAGTGTTTATGACAGTCTTTGGATGGATTATAAATGCTTAATAACAACGTACATAAAAAAACAGCCTGTGCAGTCTCCCACACATCCCCAAAACATGCAAACTGTTACAAAGAGCAAATAAAAAAAGTAAATCCTTTTCACACTCATGCAAATGTATGAGCTCTTTTGATTCCCTGTGCACAATCTCAATCTATTTGCATAAAAGAATTGCTTCATGTTTTCATGTCTTAGTATGGTAGTTTAATACATGCGCTCACAGATCAATAAGTAATGCACGCAAATATGGTTACTTGTTTTATGTAGTGTGAATGGAGTCAGCTCGGATATTTGATCCCACTCTGAAATCTACATGAAGGCCATACATGTAATTTAAGGCTTTCTTAATTAGGAACTCTTACTCACACATACATGTTTATGCTGGTGTGTTCATTGTGTCCTTGTGGAAAAAATACTTTCTGGCAAAAATGAAGTGTCTAACAGAGATGGAAAACATCTACATAAGTCTGATAAAAAAAAAAAAATAATAAAATTCCCATTCCCTTTTTTAAAAGTAAGACACCATCCTAGAGTTACAACTATTCCTCCAGTCATATCCTGTGATGTACCTTATAAGAGTAAAGATCAACATTAGTATTGTTTCATGCCACATGACATCATTGCAGCACTTACCTCTTGTAAAACTTTGCCCATGTAAAGGCTCTCGTTTAGGCTCACAGGCAGTTGCTAGATAATTAGAAATCACAGAATGTCTAAAGACCATTTTCCTCCCCCGAGTTAATTGCAAAAGAATCTGTCCAGCCAGTACATTTTGAAATCAACAATTGTAAAAGCACCCATGTCTTCTTTAAGCACCTGACTCTCACCCTCAAATATTACACTGAGCATTATGCAGTATGATTTCCTTGTACAGGACACAGTACATTTATATTACAGACACACAAGCTTTTGAGGCTTTTTCTTCTTTTGCCGTAGCCAGAATATTATTCCCTGAGTGATGAACGGCCATATCAAAAGCATCAGCAGAGTTCGGCCAGAGACATCAAACGGCCACCATTTCTCCACCTGTGAATGGAGGTAAAAAAATTCCATTTTGCAATTCATTCTGTTTTTCCTGTTGAAAATATTAATCTTTTAAAGTTTCCCCCCTTTAAAGTCTAGACATTACCTCAGTCTGTGAAGATGTTAACTGTATGTGTCTCCACTGTGAATTTTGGGCCTTAAATGTATTAATAAAGAAAGAACAGGAGCAAAATTTATAGTTTCCACATTACACAGAACAGAGAACATCAGTTTTCCAATATTTTCAATGGATATGATCAAAACATTTAACATAGCCTTCTGTAGCATTGTAGGTATCCCTAAATTATCTCACTGTCAGGATTCATACAGCTTCAGTTCAGATTGTAGTATTAGTTTTTTAACTGAACTGAGCTGCTTACACCAAACAGCTTTTAAAACCACAAAAATGGCTAAATAGTAATTACACAAGCAGCAATTATACTGCTTTGCAGATTCTTAATGTAATAAAAAGCTTGCACTTTCTGTTTTTGCACATTCTCTTCATTTATAACTGAAGATCTGGGAACTCACTGTCTATATTGTTGGAAATTAAGTTTTATTACATGTTTATTAATATCATATACTTATATTCATATTGTGTTAATTAAAATGCATTTTTTTCACTGGTGCACCACCACACTGAGTTCTTTAGGTTAAACATACATACTATATATTGCCTTTAAATTACTGTCCTGTACTCCATAAGTAATGAAACAGTGACACAATTTTTCCTAATTTTGCCTCTTTACACCAACTCAGTAGATTTGAGTTGAATAAAACAATTAATTAGTGATTAATGTGAAACTTAAATTAAAAAGTTTTAAATTATAAAATTATTATATTATATAATTATATAATATTATAATATTTAAAAAAAAATATTGCATTACCCTCTAAAGAATTACAGCCATTTTCACTGGCACAAATGTAATTGTTCAATGAGCAGTTTCATGGAAAGTTATGACCTATTTTCTGGTTATTTCATGACATATTATGGAAATAAAATGTCTGGAAATTATTCCATGTACTAAATTTGCATTTACCAGCAGATCATGGGAACTTTCAATATGCAGTCCAAATAGTTGTCTATGCAAAGTTAAGGAGGTCATCATTAGGCTAAAAAAACAACAACAAAAAAACAAACAAACAAACAAACAAAAAAACATAACACACCTATATGAGAGACAGTAGAAAATTAAGGAGTGGGGGGAAAAAAATCAACAATTCTTAAAAAGAAGGGACATACTGGTGAGCTTAGCAGCACCAAAAGACCTGAAAGAAGATGGAACACTCTTGTGGGGGGAGGCTTATAATTGTCAAATTCTGCCATCAATATAATTTCATAATTATATATATTTACTTGTAGCATAATGATGGGCAGAGATGTATGTCATGATCCAAGAGATTTCATTTTCCATGGGTTTCAGAATTCAAGCAGTCACTAACTGCAAAGTATTTGCAAGTTTTAAAAACAACCCTTATACTTGTTACTTTGTCCTATAACATTTGAGCTGGTGTAAACAAAAAAAAATTCCATGCTGGTTAAGGGAATATTCCAATAAACTCCTTAGAATACACTTCAGTCATACAGTATATTGACTGCTTTGTTTCCAATCCATCATGCTAATATAAAGAGGCAACAATACTGATATTGTCACTGTACAAATACTTTTGGACCCATGTTTACCGTAATCAGAATATATGTTCAAAAGGTTTTTTTTTTATTTGTCATTATCTTTCATCATCTCACGATTACACCAATTGTTTGATTACTTGGTCTTCACAAACAGATCCTTACATTAGCCGCGGCCAGGCCCTCCACCACCTCCAGCCGCTTCATCACACTCTGAATGTCCTCTCCTAGCCTCTGTAGCACAAGTATGATCTGCTCCTGCACTTGTGTGTACTGAAGTCCTTCAGCCCCACTGTCAGGGTTGCGTCCTCCTTCTGCGCCTGAAGCCTGCTGCCCTGCTCGTCTACCGCTACTGTATGGAATATCACCTGGAGACAGGAAAGAAATTACGGCTGCATATGAACAGTGCTTAACAAAATGATTAAGCCACCTGTCACAACTGAGAGGAATGCAAGTTGGTTTTGGCCGTGGAAGAAAGTAGGAAGAACAGGAAAAAAACAATTTTTGCCGAGGGCCATTGAGAATATCCAATCAGCCTAATGTGCATGTTTTTGGACTGTGGAAGGAAACCAAAATAAGCACTGGGTGTGCATACAAATTCCACAGAGAAAATCTCTTGCTGGGCCAGGAGCTCGATCCCAGGACCTTCTTGCTGTGAGACGCCACCATGCCTCCCTTATCTTGGCTAAATTCAACTGCAGATATATTCAGCACTCACCAGGAGGCTCCCTCCAACCATGCCTCGTTCCATCTCTTCGTTGTTCCCTCCTTCTCGGTGGTGGTCCATTCCCAGCCCCCTCTCCACCCTGTCCAGCACCCAGCTGGGTAACCTGGAGGGCAGGTGTGTAGTTCACATGCTGACAGTACTCGCTGTAGGGCTCAGGAACTGACTGTTTGTAAGAGGCAAGTAAAGTGAGCTCGGCATGTCTAACAATAGCACAGGCTGGTGTTGCCAGCCTGGTTGAAGTCAACCTTAAAAGTTCATACCTTAATGTAATCCAGCTGCTCCACTGAGTCACAGAAAACTTCACTCTCAGAGTCGCTGGTCACCACCAGACCATCCGACAAAGCCATGTCTACACACAGGTAGCAGAAAATGATGAAAGGTTTGTTAAGGATGCATTATGTGTACATGAGGTGGTACAACCATGAACAGAAAAATAATTGCAGATCACTCACCTTAATGTTAAGTGTGTATGCTCTCTAGTAAAAACTATAAATCCATTTTGTACTGATGACTGTGTCTGCAATTCTCTCTTAATTCTAGCAGCTCGCATCACTTTCAGGTGACAACACTCATTTCAATATCTCAAATAATTGTTTTTTTTTTTTTAAACAAATAGAAAAAAACCCACTAAAATGACCTTAAAAATTAAATAAGCCAATCGAACTGCAATTATATTTTTTGGAGTCTGATAACTGTATGTACAAAGTGCTTAAGAAGAAAATAATCATATCCATATAAGTAAGCAACGTATTTATTGTTATGATAGTAAAGATTGAAGGGAAAAAAAAGAGGCAAACTTAGATTTTTAATACAGAACATACTCGGGGGGGGGACATAAACTGTCATGCCAAAAGAAGTCACCACATGGTTTTAAATGAGCAAAGAGGCAAAAGGCTTTGATCGGAAAATTACTTGTTACGTATGTTACGTAACCGTAATTGATGCAGTGAGTACCTTCTCACTTCTAACATAACCATATTGGAAGACATAACCCGTGATAGTGGAAAAGATGTCACTGTGTTTCAGAAGGGTTAAATTATAATTTAACCGACACAATACTACAGCAAAGGCATACTGTAATCAAAGCTAAATGTGGTCTAGCAAAATATTGCCAAGGCTGCTTTAACAAAAAAAAACCTCTCAAATTGTTTAATGTACACGCAGTATTACCTGCACTTTCACTCTGAGCCACATTGTTAGGGATAGGCTCAAGATCCAACTCTTGCTCTTGGTCTTGTTGTATCTCTTCTTGTACAGCACCGTTCATGACTTCAACTGGATTCTCAGTTGCTTCGTTTGCATTTATATCTGACACAAAATAAAACAGAACATATTTTTAAAATTATTATGTTTGTTTATTTTCCAAATTGTAAGTTAAGACAGCTGAATAAAAAATTTACCTTAATATTTGACTGAATTTGAACACTATTAGGCCAATGCATTTTTTCGTCTCCACATACAGGGTGAACGGTAATAGTGATACACTGTGCATTCTTGTCATCATTTCATTTTTAAGTAAATTCATTTTTTCCCCTTGGTGCTTCTCGGGAGCCATGTAAAACTAGTCAAACTATCTGCATGTTATAGCAATTTTAACTTTAAACACGGTTTTAAACCAAACCCCAAATGGAATTCTCTTCACTGTGTTGCAGCTTGGTTTTATGTGCTGAGTTATATTGTCCATTTTAAGGTTTGAATGGTATAAATCAGGTAGTTATATAAAGCTTGAGAAGTTGACAACACTTGACTCACCTTGTCTCAGATTCAGTAGTGCCTCTGGTGGTCTTGGCAGATCATGAATGACATGATAAAGTGGTTCAAAATAATTGTAAAAAGAGGCTGTCTTCTCATTTATGGGCATGCTGTTTATAACCTTATGAAAAAAATTTTGAATTAATTTTTCAAAAGCAAATTCACAACAGGAGAAAAAACATACTAGTTATATTAGTATGTGATTTTTGTGGCACTTGGTAAAAGAGAGAGAGAGAGCTTAACAAAGTTTTGCACAAATTACGTAACAAAATAACCATTGCCAACCTCTTGTGCAACCTTCTTCATCTCATCTACATATGCAGCCATGGCACTCTCACGACTCATGTGTCCAAGCCGATTCCAAGCATCCCTGGAAGACAAAACCATCTGCATTTGGTAGACGCCAGATTTCTTATTACAAGCATAAATTTTATTACAAATACTAGACGACATGCACGCCTTAAGAATAAGTGCTTAAGAATATGTGACCCTGATGTTCACTGTCTGATAAAAGTAACTGCCTTTTGATGCAGTATTAAAAATGAACAATTTTGATATTTGCAAATCACCTGTAATAAACTGCCCAGCCAAAAAAAATCCCACGTTCAAATATTTTGTGACCTTGATTGCAATGTGTGGCCATGGCACTGTTGCTTCAGTCGGTCCGGTCGAAGCTCAGCAATATCATGTGGTAAGAAAACAGAATAAACAGCCAACCTGAATGTACTGAATGACCAGGTTATAACATCAGTGGCCTTTTTCTTCCCTGATGGCAAATAAAATATAAAATTAAGACTCAGATAGTAAAAGAGGGTTCAGGGAGCATGAGGAGTCATTTTCACACATGAACTGCCAACCCAACTCTGGATGAAAATAAACATTGTGATGTTGCTTAATGGTTAGCACATTTGCCTCACAGCAAGAAGGTCTTGGGTTGAGGCGCAGGATCAAGCATTTCTGTGTGAAGTTCCCCCTGGTACTCCTGTTTCCGCCCACAGTCCAAAGACATGCACATTTGTTCGAAACTGCTGTTCCAAGTTGCCCCCAGGTGCGCGTGTGAATGGTTGTGTGTGTGTGTGTGTGTGTGTGTGCCCTGCTGGTGAGCTGTTGAGGGCGTACACCGCCTATACCCAAAGTCAGCTGAGATAGGCTCCAGACTCTCTGAAACCCCTGCAGTTAAGCAATCAAATGAATGAATGAATACTGCTCAAGACTGTTGACACAATGCCATGGCGATTACGCACTGTAATCAAGGCTAAAAGGCGTTCCAACAAAATGTTAAGAGTGTGTATATATAAATATATAACCCCAACAATCATATTATAACACTCACCACTTGTATCGCCCCACAGGGTCCCAGAAGCCCGGGCGAGATGCCGTGCAAGGTCCACATACAGCCTGTTTATACAGGCTATAGAAGCGCAACATCACTTCATATGAAGGCCTGTAGGAACCTGATCATCATATTGAAAACACACACACACAGTGTTGTGAATCAGTCACTGTAAGAGTGTATTTAGTATCTAACAGGCTTCATGCATCTCATACAGAGCCGAGGTGAGTGCCATGTTGCTCAGTGTTTCTCAGTGGATGTGAATGAGTGATACTCTACCGTTTTTGGGAAGGTTCTGGATGACATTCACAGCCGCCTGAAAGCGCTTCTGACACTCTCCCGACTCGGAATGTGCCCCTTGGATCTCCATAAGCAAAGCCTGAGGCCTGTGCGTACTGATACGAGGTGAAACTCTAAACTTTGCAGGAGTAGCAACAAACATTCATGTCAACTTAAACTGAAAGACTGAGGTACAAGCTACAGGAATGTCGCCCAAAGCTCAGCGACGGTGGTGTCAGCTCTCCAATTAAGCGCGACTAAATCTGGAGGAGGCGGAGATACACTGAATATGGACCAAAGAACCGGGATAAAAGTCGGGTTCTTTCGCTGTGTCTGCGGTATCGAGGCTCGGGGTTTAGCCGGTGAGACGGTGCGAGGTGAACATGCACTGACAGTCCACTCACCTCACCTGCAGTCCCAGTCCCAGTCCCTCTCTCTCTCTCTCTCTCTGTCTCTCTGTCTCGGTGACGGGAACAACACCAAGCCCGGGAGATTCGAAGCTGTATGAGGTGCCTAAGAGTCAAAACAATACAAAAAAAACCTAACACACAACTAGTACTATGAGCTCACACAAGGTGTCGAGTGCGTTTGCCGGCTATTTACGACTGGTTTCTAAAAACTGCTGAGGAATTCAGTTTAGTTCCGGGTCCTGTCACGTGACAGAGAAAGGAGGCACGCACTGACAGCGACTGAAGAGCGTTAAAACAAAACACTGCTGAAGTGTACTTACATGGCAGACAAGATCATTAATAATAAAATCATTAATTATTTTATAACAGTATGCTTTTAGTGTAATTATTGAAAAGTGAATAAATAAATTGATAAAACAAACAAAACCTTTATTGTTCCAAAACATATCCTTTTCAACATTTAATGGATTGTCTCGGATAGAAATAAGAAAAAAAATCTGCAAATTAATCAAAAGGAAAAAACATAATTAGATGTAAACATGATTAAGATTAATTTAACCTCTGCACATTCACAATAATATTTATTAAAGAATATGTGCGATAAGCATGAAGTCGTGGGCTTCACCACTAGATGGCAGAATACATTTAAGAATCAAGATCTTTATTTGCCATTTATGCACAGACAGTCTGTACACAGGAATTCTTCTGCAGATCTCGCATAGATTTCTCTCTCTCTCTCTCTCTCTCTCTCTCTCTCTCTCTCAGAGTAATTTAAAGTAAAAAAGAAAGAAAACGTAACAGATCTGAGCTGGGTGGAGTGTATCTCTGGTAATGCTCTCCTCTCTTTACCTGCATCACTGTGAGTAAATTATGTTCATGAAAGAAAGTTAAGTCCCAATAATTATTTTGAGAAAACCTTATGTTGGTTCGAATAACCTTTAACCCTTTCAGCCATTTTATAAGAATGCACATTTTTCTTACTGTTACTATATTCGTCTAATGGAACTAGTAGAGATAATTTGTCCATCTAATCCTTTGTGATCACTTTCTATATTCTTGTCACTCGAATGTTTTATCAAGTAACCATGTAAAAAACGTATTTCATTTATTTCCCTGTAAGAGGTAGTTAAATCTTTGGTAAATCTGTATTGTAATTTGTCATATTATAAGACAGCTTTGTCTTTTAAACTGGAACAGAGCTGGCTTTGTTAACCAACACAAAATGTTATGAAATAATTCTCCCCAAAGAAGGAAAGAATGGAGTTGTTTCATAATATTTACCCAAATTTCGCTGCCAGAAGGTTGTCTAAATATACCATGAATGTGCAAAATGTCTGTCTGTGTTCGTTAAATAGCATTTTAACTTGCAAATCAAAAAGAGTCGAGAGTTTTTGAACCCAATATGTAGCAGATGGAAATAGATTGCAACATTGAATTTTTTTTTACTTGTTCACATTGCAAACCCCATAAAACATTAATGTATGAACCCAATTCATGTCTCGTATCCTCTGTAAACCAAATTTTTCATCTATATTAATGGATTGAAAATAGCATTCTTATGTTTAGTCTATTTTCTTTAAACAATCACGATACTGATATAATTGTTTTTGAGTTAAAGTACAGGTTTGTGTGTGTGTGTGTGTGTGTGTGTGTGTGTGTGTGTGTGAATAAATCAAATCCACTGAGACTTAGATGTTACCTGCTCTCTGTCCAGATAAACATAATACTATAGGATTAAGTTAATCTGTTTTTCCACCAGATCAAAATGAATTTGATAAATAATCTGGGTAATGCTTTTCGGGTTGAAATACCCACAGAACATTTTATAAATCAGTTTCGGATGAACATTTTAAAAGTTTTTAATATTAAATTCTTTTTCAGGGCATGGATCCCTGGGAGCTTTATGTACACATACTGGGCATCATGGCAAAACTAAATTTTGTATTTATTCAGGGTTCCCTACATAATTTCTGATTATTAACATATAATATAATATAATATAATATAATATAATATAATATAATATAATATAATATAATATAATAATGAAACTGGAGGTTTTGGCATAGAATTAATTATTATTCAAACAGAGTTCATCATTCGTCATGATAATATAGCATAATAATTTACAAAATTGTGCACTCATGTGGTTTTGCCACTTGCCCTCCGCCTCGGTAATCGGATTGACCAGTGTTTACTCCCTTACTGACGTCACCAGACATGGGCGGGGCATCGGATATTTGGGATAAATGCGACAAATAGTGCGCACAAAGCGGGAGAAAAAGCACTGGTGGTTCTAGTAGTACAGGACAAGCAGCCTGGAAGAAGACGGAACTCGGAAGAAGAAGGAAATCCGAAGAAAGAGGAATTATTGCTGAAAGCGGCCGGGCTGCAGGAGTGTGATGCTGGGCAGCGAGAACAAGGCGAGGGCCGAGCACAAGAACGGAGCGGAGCAACCTCAAGCAGATCAACCTCTCAGGACTTTGGGTAAGAAAAGCAAAAAAAAAAAAAAATTAAAATAAAAAACCCAAAACACGTCTCCACATCTGCACATGCAACCCGAATGAAATGAATTAACTGTAATAATAATAACAACAACAACAATAATAATAAAATAATAATAATGGTAATAATAATAATTGTTTTGTTGATTGATGCTGTTATTGTTATTATTTTATTAATTGTTATTATTCATTCATTCATTTATATTCAAGTTAGTGTATTCTTGTAATAAACTAAGACCTGTAAACTAGTATATCAAAACACATACTAGTTTAATGTTGTAAGTGACATATGTCAAGTAGAAGTAAAATACTTTGACCAGCAGGTCTGGAAGGATAACAGATTAAATTTGATTGATTTATTTTAAAGATGAGTTAGAAGTCTTCCAGTGGTGCCGAACCATCAGTCATTATCAGTGTTTTGGGAATTTACTGAGGGAGATTATGTCGCATAACTAATCTAGTTAACTAAACTAGAATTTGGGGGTTAGTGTCATAAATGTGTTCATGGAAATGTGTTTGTGAAATTGTCTTTGTGAATGCACAATATAGGTAACCCTGAACTGTTTACAGAGTACAGTAAATCAGTAAGGATCACTGACAGTGAAGAGTGAAGTAGATGTATAATAGTGAATGTTTAGGCTACACACAGAGTAACAATGTGTTATGTTGATGCAATGTCTGGACTGTCATGGTTATTATTATAGTTTCCGTTCAATACTGTCTTATAAAA
>JBCNYG010000019.1:22728390-22741461 GCA_039654305.1 Porochilus rendahli
AGAGAGCGAGAGAGAGAGAGAGAGAGAGAGAGAGAGAGAGAGAGAGAGAGAGAGACTGAAAGAGAAAGGGAGAGAAAGAGAGAGCACCAGTATCTACTGTGTTTAGCACTTTCTGAACTTATTTCCACTACTTAGTGGCAGTGCAATGCAGCAATGTTCTGGGAGATTTTTTCTCCATCATTGATCTGGTGTCTATAAAATGCACCTCAGGGCAAAAACAGTTCAGTTTATAGCTGCCATTTAGCTGAAATACATCCCATCTAGGACACACATCATATAAGAAGGAGGACGGAATTATTCTAACTACTTATTCAAACTCCTCTTTTAATGAATGTACTACTTACGTTTTATCAGACAGCACAATGGTGTACTGGTTAGCACTTCTGCTTCACAGCAAGAAGGTCCTGGGTCTAAGCTGTGTGCCTGCTGAGGACATTTCTGAGTGGAGTTTGTATGCTTTCCTTGTGCTTGTGTTGGTTTCCTCTGGGTGCCCCAGTTTCTTCCCACAGTCCAAAGACATGCACATTAGGCTAACTGGCTGTTTTAAATTGCCTCTTGGTGTGAGTGTGCAGGACAGAAGAGTAGTTGGAACCCACTGGTTTGACTTAACCCAGAAGAAAGATATGAATACACATGAAGCACAGGGAAGCGCTCTAGTGTATGCGTCCAAGACCCCTGATCCACACCAAAGGGCATAGCCGAAGGTTTAAAAAAATATATATTTTTGCACGTTTGATAAAACATGCAATATCCCAAGCATAACAGCAGAGGGCAGACCAATACCAGTAGCCTACGTGACCTTTAAAGGTTTACATACAATATGCATTTTTCCATTTACCCAAATAAAGTATTTCATATATAAGGATTCTGTGGTAAGATTTCTTGGATTTTACAGTTCAGTCTTTATTTATTTTTATTAGGAGTGTTTTGCCCTCATGTATAGATTACTTTGTAACCTCTAAATACTCAGCAGGTTATAACATGTGTAATAGCCAGATACAATCAGCACATGCATTTTCATAGAAAACATTCCTCATACTCTATTTGCAGCCAGCTTCTTATTAGCCAGCTGAATAACTAGCCAACAAACTAACTTATTAGGCTACTAAACAACCACCTAACCAGCTAAATATCAAGCGAGCCAAGTAACTAACCAACTAGCCACCCAACTATACAACTAAATACTAAGTAACTAATTAGCCAACCAAATAACTAGCTAGTCAACTAACCAGCCAACTGACTAATTAGCTATCTAACCAGCCAGTAACCCAACTAACCAGCAAAACTAACTAATTAGCCAACCAACCAAATAACTAGCTAGTCAACTAACTAGCCAACTTACTAATTAGCTAACCAACCAGCTAACTAACTAGCCAGTAACCCAAAAAAACCTATTAACTAATTATCCAAATAAACAACAAACTAGCTAGCTGGTCAACTAACCATCTAACTAACTAGCTGAACACGTAGCTAATCAACTAGCAACCTAACCAAAAAACAATGAAATGAAGCAGGGTGTAGATAAAACATTTAGAAATTACACCCAAAGTTGTATATTTTAATCACAGTGTGTATCTATGCATTAATAAATATATAAAAAATTAAAGACTGTGATACTATTTGCATGGAATCAGTTTTCTTAAAGTTAAATCTTTTTGAGAAGTCAGATTGGTTTACTTCTCTTTCCGTAAAGAAACCAGTGAACGTATGGATTGAACACGAGCTGAATCCCAATGAGTCCCTGCTCCCTATGTAAGTGCACTCCATGCTGTACGGAATGACGCGGCCGCCGTGCTGGCCAGTGCACTCCGCGATGTTGTGAGTGAGCGGTTTGGGACGCGACCTGAGTCCTGGCTTTGTGTTCAAACTGAACACGGAACGGCCAGAGGGCGGGATTTCAACTTTCCGAAACGAGGGGACGTTCAGTCCATTGCGCCTCCAGTAGACGGACTGTCAGGTGTGTTTCATGCGTGACAGCAGTCTGTCCCTAAAAACTTTTGTGTCTAGATCCCATCGGAAGCCATTGCAGTCCGCTCGGTGAATGAAGACAAAGCCAGAGGATCTGTGAGCTGCCTGTGCGCGAGCTCTTACCCAAAACAAAGACTGGACATTGAATGAGAAGTGCACTTTTAGTTCGGCTTGACATTCCGGAAAATAAGACAGTGCAGGCAGGAGGAAATGCACTAATGAGCTGCTGGTGCTGCTGTTGAGCAGTGAAAGGGAATGGAGGAGCTGTGCACTGCAGCCTGATTGGGAATAAACCCTCCACATGTAAGTGTATCTGACTTTCATCACAGCTCTGCCTGTACTTCTTCATTACACACTTTCATTACATCTCCTACACTTCTTCATTACACACTTTCATTACATCTCCTACACTTCTTCATTACATCTCCTGCATGCTTTCTGGATATTGATTGAAAAGGTAAACTTTATTTCAATAATTGTTCTCCCTCTCCCCTACTCCACCCCCCCCACCCACACTCACACACCCACACTTTGTGTATTAATGATTGACCACTGACACTTTTGATGTAAGTCACGTGACCACTCCATGATTGACAGTTTTTTTTTAGCATGTCTGCTCATCCTGCTAGTCTGCTTGTTTTGTAAAAAGTTTTTAAATCTGCTGTACTTATATGCACCTAAACCATACGATGAGGGTTCTGTTCTGGTGTTTTCCATAATATCAAGGACCATATCCTCATCTTCCTTACTCTCTTTGGAAATGTATGCATGTTGTTGTTATGTCGAAGCCCTTTGGTGACCTGCGCCTGGACAGTGTTCCTTCAAGCTTCTGGGAAAGTGGTCTGTAAGGCACCTGCAAAAACAACAGCACATGCAAACTAACACAGGCTCAGAATGACTTCACCACCACATCACACAGCAAGTAATAACCCCGGATTAAGGACTTGAGCCGTTTCTGCAGAGAACTAGAGAACTGTTTTGAAAACAAAAGATTTAGCTTTTCAATCCAATTTTTCAATCCAATTTCTATTTTTCATTCATTCATTTGGTGAACTGCTTAATCCTTCTAGGGCCATGGGGTAGCTGGAGCCTATCTCAGTCGATTCTGGGGGAAGGCGTGGTACACCCTGAACAGCTTGCCAATTAGTCTAATGTGCACGTTTTTGAACTATGGGTAGAAAACCGAGGAACAGAGGAAGCCCTTGCAAATATGGAGAGAACATCATACAAAAACACCCTTTCTGAGTCTGGGACTTGAACCGAGGACCTTCTTGCTGTGAGGCAGACATGCTAACCATTACGCCACAGTGCTGTCTATTAGTGTGTGGTTTCTGCATTTCGTAATAAGCAACTCTAAAAATTTTGCAAAACTCCAACCATTATATCCAAGCTAAAGTGTGTTATAAGCCTGTCATAACGCATGAATACACCCTTCTCTAACTTAAAAAAATCGATTTATGTTTTAACAACATTCAGTTAAAATATGTCCTCGGGTGAGCAATAAATACAAAGAATGCAATGGAATGGTACATAAAGAACAAAAACACTCAGTTGAATGGGGTACCTGGCACTGTGCATGCTTACTGTATGTGCACACAACAACCTCTGTCTGTTAAACATGTTGCTAAATACCCCAAAAGCTCAGACAAGTCCTAGCAGAGATGCCAAAGGCTTAACATTCCAGGTTCTTCCCGCCCACCTTGTTTATTTTAATCCACGTAACGGAAGATGTGCACACAAAGTCTCTTTGTTACTGGTGCTTAAGAGATTGTGTTGAATTGGGTGAAGTGTTGTTTCTCAGAGAACGATGTTCCTCATTTCGTTAAATGCATTACTGATGACGTGAAGATGATTGCTCTTGGCTCAGGAATGAAAGGCATTTTCAGCTGCCTACCTTTTCATTTGCATGTTTACGTGCAGTGTGTATCTCTCCTTCTATGTGTATAGGAGGAGCATTTCAGTACCATACCTGTAGAAGCTGTAGATTCAATATAGAGTGTTGCAGAATTAAGTGGTTTGGATCTGAATAATAATAATAATAATAATAATAATAATAATAATAATAATAATAATAATAATAATAGAAGGTTGACCTAAAGGAATTAGGTCACCAATCGCACATGTGCAGTTTGGTCAGGAAAGGTATTGTTTGCATGCGTGAAGGGAAAGTTACACATCCGCCATAACAAAGAGAGAGCTTTATAATCTAAGTCAATCTTTTTGCCTTCCATGCTGAAACAACAAAGAATAAATAACCACCAAGTAATGCCTTGAATCAAGACTTTTTATAAGTTGGGCCTTCATAACTTATATATTTGACTTCAAGGAAGCCACATTAGAATAGATTAGATTAGATTTAACTTTATCGTCATTGCACACGTATGAGTACAGAGGAACGAATCCCATGTGTGTCACTCTATCTTTGGAAGGACAATGTTTCGACATATCAACCCTTTAAAACCTGAACAACTTGGGAAAACAGGCACGAGCACATATGTGTGGGGAATGAGTTGGTTTTTTTTTTTCATTTCAGAGCCTTAAAAAGAACTGCTTGTATGCAGCTGACTTGGTGTTTGCCAGCCATTTACCCTCGCTTGAGTTACGGTGATGAGAGAGGTGAGATTCCGGTCCCAAGTGCGCATGCCCAACTGGTGACACATTCCCTTTAAAGCACTTCAGCTTGCAAAGTGGACTTATTGCATCTTTTGCTTTAAGGAGTAGGAGGCCATGAGTCTTTTACTTGGGCTGTTTGGAGCAAGGTCACGCCCCTTTTATTGCGCACAAGGCTATGCTTTCTTTACTAGGACCAATAGCTATAATTACCCAATTCCTGATGTCAGATGAGCAAAATTCAAAGATAAAACCCCTAAAATTCCTCTTTGAAGTGTGTAGCTAGGACATTAAGAGTTTTCAGACATTTACAAGTTAAATCCAAAGCAGCATTGTACTGCACCCCTTCACTTGCACTGATAGAGACATTTTCTTTAATAAGTGATAGGAACAGGAGCCACATGTCCTGTACTTGGGCTGAGAGGCACATAAACCTTATGCCTCTTTCACTGGGACGGTATTACACGATAGAGACACCTTGTACAAGGAATTTAATGCACAATAATATAAGGTTTACATCTACTTTTCATAGATAATAATTAATTAGTAATAAACAGAAATGTATGTGATGTACGGAAAGCTGTTCCAAATCCAGTGTGGCTTCATTAAAAAAGATTCGGCCAATGCGGATTACCTTTGCATGCTGGAATATAGAGTTTGATTCCGATAGCGAGTTAAGGCGTTCACGCTATATGTTATTGTTGTTGTTGTTGTACCATGCTCATTTCAAAATCTCATCGCTGCAGAACTGCCCATGTTTGCTTGCTCCGCCCCAGCTGAGAAATCACTGAGCTGAAAATCCAGTGTGACTGCTCCGTTTCCATTTACGTAACAGCCATTCTGGATTGCAGGCAGTAGAAATGCAGCTTCTCTAAACCCAGCCTGGTTTTATTGGAGTGTCTTCAGACCACAGATTTTTCAGACAGCACTTAATGCTTGCTGGGAAATGAGACATCAAAGACTGCATTACAAGAAGGACCATGTGTGTATTGCAGAAGAAGTAGTTTGTGTTTATAAACAAGTTCCTGCCTGCAGTGTTGTGCAGCATCTTTTGCTAGATGTGCAGATGTTGAGACACCCTCTTGGAACCTTCTGGAATGTTCACAACAGCAGGGCTTATAATATGGCTTCAGAAAGGAATGCTTTGCAGTGTCCAGCTTGATTTTAGGAGTTGTTTCCCTCATATCATTACAACCAGGTAGGAATTTGCTGCAGTGCAGATGAAAGTGATAAGACACAGGTCTTCCCTGAAACCCAATATGTATAGAGTCTATCAGGGTACATCTCAGGACAAGGTGTTATACTGTGTATGCATTACTACACTGCCCAGCCACACTCTAATATTTTCATGTTTTTTCATTTTCATTTATCCTCGATAACAGCATGTAATCTCCATGATATTGTTACTCCAGTTCGTCAGGTCGAGGCCCAGCAACATTAACGTGGCAATAAAATGAAGTCAGCTGATGACCTAGATGTACTGAATGAGCAGCTTATCACATCAATGGACTTTTTCTTTTCTGATGGCACAGATAATGAAAGAGTGGTTCAGGGAGCATGAGGAATCAGTTTCACATATGTATTGGCACCCCAGAGTACTGACCTTAACCCTGTTGAAAGTTTTTGGGATGTGCTGGAGAAGACTTCATGGAGTGGTTCAGTTTTTTTCGCTCATTAGTGAGGGAACACTGGATGGAAATAAATGTTATGTTGCTTAAGTTTATTAAAAAATGGCATTACGATTACATGCTATAAGCAAGGCTAAAGACGGAACAATAACATATTCGTGTGTGCGGCTTTTTTTTTTTTTTGGGCCGGGCAGGGTAGTTGTGTTTTAAATCTCAAAACAATACTGAAATGCAGTCAACAATTACAAATGTTTACACTGTGATTTCTGTTTGCAGATTTGGGATTATTTTATGGTTTAGATGGTACTTTCAGCTCCAAAGCAAATTAGAGTTTGATATTAAACTTTATTATTACATTTAGCTTATATAACCCTCATTCTAATATGTTATGGCTTCCACTGAGATTTATATGGAGACCTAGCTTGATGTTATTTATATGGTTGATTATCCTCTGAGAATATGTTTATTTAAAAGCATTTGGTTTTGAAATTCACAATACTCTGTCAGTTCCACTGAATGAAAATTATATCTTGAGGTTTGGGTGCCTAAATATGTTCTCATGGACAGTATTTTATTCAAATAAATGAGTGTTTCATTATTAGGAAAACACAAAGGACGTGAGAGTTGTTTACCATATATGGAAATGTGTATTGTGTGATATCTGCATCACCAAGAGAAGTCTGTGTAAGTATTTTTTTCTGATAAGTGCATGCTGTAGTCGTCTAGTGCATGGTTTGATGTGTTCCGCACTTGTGGAAGGTTAAGGCAACTGATTTCCTTTAACTTGATGGACGGAGTCTCTAGTGTCAGTACTTTGGATCATTCTAACTTTAATTTAGGTAGTCCGACATGGGAGCGTCTAAAAGACGGTGCACTTTTGGTAACCCAAACAGCTACATTTTTTCCCCTCATAATAAATTCAGTAGATGGAATAATAGGGAACGAGAGTTTATAGCTGTTATATTGTAAGTGATAGCAGGAAATACATTTTTTACAGATATTTGCCAGCATTAAAGGTAACTACTAAAAAATTGTAAAAATGGATGGACTAAAGTTTTTAATAATAATAAAAAAAAAATTGTCGCATTCTGTTGTGATACAAAAATGAATCCTTCATCCTTCAGGGCATGCTGCTATTGGACAATCAACTTTATCAACAGTTATGTTTGATTCCTTACATAAGGAACTTATGTAATTTTGAAGTAGATGTGAGGTGCGTTGTTGGTTGTAGTGTTTTATACTGCAAAAGGAGTCCAAAGTTTGTCTTTTAAGCCAAATTATTATAGAAACACAGAAAGACTGGGCTCTTGTAAAAGATCACTTTCTACATGAAGGATGGTGTGCAACAGTAATCCGAAAATAACCACCCTACCCATTTTTTTCTTCATCCACACCATTTTTCGATCCAGTGACAGTAATTGTGGTCTGGCTGGGAAATCCTGCACTGTAAATATTTAGCCATGCTGAGGACGAACATGACGGCGCCAGGAGTCAATGATGAAGCACTTGGGATGTAGAGAGCGGGGTGATTCCAATGAAACCTGTTAAAGCACTTAGGGTTTTGCTTAATGTCATTATTTTAATAGCTGCTGACATCCTGTGATGTCCTTGCTGCACAGCTGGTCACTGAAAGAGGAATGTAGTAGCACAGCTGGAGCTACATAGTAACTTTCCTTTGTCTCTCTCTCTCTCTCTCTCTCTCTCTCTCTCTTTCTCTCTCGTGTTCACAATTCATTGAATAAAAATATGGGAAGTGTATATAAGTGACCATAATATTAAATTTGCTGTTACTACACATTTACTTCCTTTTCTGAGGTTTTGTCAGGCAGTAACCGAATAAGAAGTTATTAGACTGGAAACCAAACGGCAATATCGCAAGAGACAATTCTGTACCAAGGTTTGTCAATGAAGTTTGTTTTGATGATACTAATACTGAGTTGTAATAAATAGTACATTGGCTGCAAAGAGCAGCAGCAGCTGCAACTGCTGTCCTGGTTTCACACACTTCGTTTTTACCCCAGAAGGTAACATTGTCTTTAAAATTCTTTGCTTAGATCCCCCTCTCCCTTTCTCCGACCACACCTAATTTCTTCCTCCTTCTTCCTTGCCCTCTGCACCAGACAGTTAATCTCCTCTGTTTCAGATGGTGTTGGGTCTCAGGACACCCCATGAGTGCAAACAGTCCTCTTTTATCTCCCGTCCTGTTCTGACTGTTCCAGATTTTCACCTGGAGTAAATTCACTTGAGACCGATACCATCACCAAAAGCTAATGAGCTGGAATGCGTGAATTTGTGTAACTGTAGTTAAACCTGCTCTTAAACTCTGACTTAGGAGAGTAAGGCAGGAAGGATAAGAATCACTGGACAGGAATATCTCCCTGAATACGGGTGTGTGATAAATGCTACATATGAGACTTTTGACCTTGTGGGGGATATCTGGCTGGTATCCATCAGACAAGCTGGTTTCTATTACAGCTTTTATTAGGAAACCTGAAAGACACACTTTTTATTGGGTTTAAGATTAGGTTTAGGTGTAGCTTAGCAGACATTAGCTTCATTAAAGAGCTGCTACGCACTTAAATGATTTTTTTTCTCTGTAAACTAAAGGTATGACTGTACTGTAGTAAATCACATCACCCCTGGTGGTAATATTGACAAAACGGCTCAACATGAGCACAGCCCTGGCAAGGTTGAGAGTGAATTTAACCAGTAGATAGCATGTTTAACCCTGTGGTGATGGGGAAAAGAAAAACATTATCGACTGGTCAAAATCATCCTGAACCATGCAAGGTTAATGCTGATGTAGAGTTGTCTGTTTGGTACTTCTCTACTCCAACATATTAATAATAATGTTAATGCAGATCTGGGTGGCCCTCTGCAGTGGTACACACTTGGAGTATGGACATTTGAGGACTGGTAGTGTTCTCATTGGTCTCTGTGTGATGATGTCATCAGTCCTTTGTGCTTGTGATGACCCCCACCCTCAACCCACACACACCCACACAGACACACACACACACACACACACACACACACACACACACACACACACACAGTATGATATCATGAGATGTACGGAAATTTGGAAATAAGGAAAACGTCCATATATGGGTCTTTATTTGCACTTTGACCCATTGCACATGTAATATTAAAAATCTAAATTTTACAAATATTTCCATGCAATTGTACGTCCAACTGTTTAAAGGGTAAGTCAAAATAAGAGTAAAGACAATTTCAGTATATTACAAAGAGCCGCCACTTTCTTTTTTGAATTTATTCATTCTAAAATTTCAGATTTTCCAGCATGAAAGTCAGACATAACTGGTTCAGTTACCAGCTTCACAAATCAATATTACAAATTCATACTACTGTTTTTAAATACAACATGTGTGGTTTTGCCAATTTTGACACACACACAAAAAATCACCTTTTTAATGAGATAGTCCATCCATATATTTGATATCTTGGTCTATATGATGTACATACTGACAAATATCTGTACTTGGTTTTATTAAACTGGAAAGAAGGTAGCACTGGTTAAAAATATAAAAGAATTGTCCTAAAATCCATACAGGTAGTTCTTTCAACGTGAATAAAACACAGGTGAAACGTCTGTCAAACCAATTACATGTTACTTTCATTTATAAATTGGTTCACACGTCAGAATATTTATTACTTCTGGACATGCTCAGTGACCCTGTCTAGTACATTCTATGAGTATAGGGCCAACTACCACTGCTCAGACTTGCACATCAAGGAACACAATCTAACTCAGATAGGCAAACAAATTTTCGATGTTGTCAAACAACATGGAACATTAGCGGCAACACAGAACATGAACTCGTTAAACGGATTATTATACTAACAAGACCGGTATACGAATGAATGTGAAAAATTTTGCTAGTGGCAGGC
This sequence comes from Porochilus rendahli, assembly GCA_039654305.1. Lineage (NCBI taxonomy): Eukaryota > Metazoa > Chordata > Actinopteri > Siluriformes > Plotosidae > Porochilus > Porochilus rendahli. Next base: position 22,738,509 of record JBCNYG010000019.1, read on the forward strand.
GGGGGACAAGAAAACACACTGTTAACCTTTCCTTCTTTGCCTCCGGACCGTAGTCGGGAAACACAGGGGAGACTATTTATTTATTTTCTTAAGGGCTGAGGTTGATTCAGCTCTTAAAAGAGCTGCGCTACTCTTATAACACCAGCCTCAACACGCAGGCCGAGAATCCATAAAGAAAAAACACTCAGCTCCGCCATCTTTGTTTATTTATGGTTAAACAATTGATGCACTATTTCTGCTCTTTGAATATTATGGTTATGATATAAATATGAATACTCACACATAGCACATTTGTTAATGATTTAATTTTTTGTAAAACCACACAGACCAGAAATAGCTGTGCTGATTGCCAAAAGAAAACTGATTCTTAATGTTTAACGGATTCTCGGACTGCATCTTTAGCATTTTGTCATGTGCTACATCACAGATATGCTCATCATTCATCATTTGAGACGAATTCAACACAAATCTAGGCTTGTTTTCTCACTCTCTCTTGTGGAGAATCCTCCTTATTACAGTGCAGCATTTTAGAAATCTGACAGAAACATGTTGTGTACTTTTGAGTCTTCTTTAAGCTGATGATATGGTTAACCATGATGACAGAGATTCTTTTTCCTGGTTGATAGCTCTGCAGAGGAGTTTTTGATGTCTTCATGGCCGGAGTGTATCTGATTTTCTAGACGGATAGAGCTTCCGCTGCCACGCCCTTCCTCTTTGTGTTATCTGAGTCCTGAAGGCTTTAGGGGGTTTGCGTGTGTGGTAGTCAGTGTGTTTACTCAGTCTTGCATTGCCGTTGTGAAAATCCCTGGTGTGAGAGTATATACCAGATTTTGTAGCACTATTCTTAAGTTCCTCTCTCGCCTAAGTGTGAGTGATTGTTATCTTATGTTTTTATGATTTTAAAGATTTTAAATTTCCATGGAATATGTTGTAACTTGTTTAGTAAATGCATGTGTTTTTTATGCTACTGTTCTTCTGAGGAGAGTAAACAGCCAACAGGAAACAAGGGACAAAGGGCTGAATGAGCAGAGGCACTAATCCAGGAACAAATATTGCTCTAACTGTCATTGGCTGGCCCTGAAGTTTGTGTCTTGTTGCATGATTAGAAACGATGACGAATGCCTTTTTGTAATCATCACTCAGATAAATGAGCTTCAAAAGATATAACAATCCAGACTCCATGGGCTAGAATGGAAAGTTGTGCATTGCAAACTCATTTGGCAGATGCTGAGATAGATTAAGGGGAAAGTGAAATATGCAGAATGATCTGGGATGTCAATGGGATGGTGAACAGAACATGCTAGCAATATCTCTGTGTATGCTATGGATTGTGTGTGCATGTTTTACCACAAAGTTTCCCATCCATCCATTTGCTGAATTTCCTGGAATACTAGATGCATTTTTTCTGCAGATGATGTGACTTTTAATGTGAAACACTTCCAGTTATGCTTTAGTATAATTACAATAAGCCCACTTGTTTGTATGTTAATGGTTCTTGTGCTACTCCAGCAGAGATTTTGCTGCCATCATATAAAGTAAAATTATATGTTTCTGTAATTAAAAACAGAAAAGTAGACAAATTGAAATCTGTGAAAGATCATGTAGGTATAAAATATGCTATTGACATTCTAGTGCAGTAAATCTGAATCAAATAAAAATAACTCAGGGATATCAATATTTCATGCTTTTTTTTTAAAGGCATGGCATTCCAAAGAATCACCCAGTTTCACAGCAAAACATAATTTCATAAAGAGCCATTACAGGCTGTGTTTTGTACGGCAGCAAAAATCATGGGCATCTGTGAGCTCATTCGTACAAGGGGGGTGGATTGCGCTTTCCCTCTGAGTGTGTTAGACTGCCCCCAAATACACATGCACATACACAGCAGTTCGAAAAGAGGCGGGTGACAAGCATTACATGTAAAAAAGGGACAAATGCAGAAAAAAGATAAACCGTAAAAACGTAACATTTGTTGCTATTCCGTAGCCCAAGACTGACAGGTTAACATGTTAACATGTTACACTCACTTTTACTCATTTGCTAAACCATTTATTCCTTAAATTAATTAATTACTTTTTTGGGGGGGATTTATCCCCGTTTTTCTCCCTAATTTAGTCGTATCCAATTCCCACCATCAAGTATTGCCTTCCCTATCAAACGACCACTGCCAACCAGGGAGGGGCGAAAGCATGCACATGCCCCCTTTGTGACATGCAGTGCTAGTCACCCGCCTCTTTTCGAACTGCTAAGCATGTGTATTTGGGGGCAGTCTCGCACACTTAGAGGGAAAGCTCAATCCGCCCCTCTCATACGAATGAGCTCACAGACGCCCGTGATTGGCTGGTGACTGCTGTGAGTGAAAGGGAAGTGAGTGCATGCCATCCCTCCCTTCCGAGAGCTTCAACCTCGATTCGAACTTGCGAACTGTGTAAAGGTAAAGGATAAAGGTGGTTTACACTCTGAATAGCTTGCCAGACACTTGCAGGGGCAGCACACACAACCATTCACACTCACTCTCACACCTAGGGCCAATTTGAAACAGCCAATTATCCTACTGTGCATGTATTTGGACTGTGGGAGGAAACTGGAGTACTCAGCGGAAACCCATGCAAGCCTGAAAAATGTCATAATGTATCGAGTCATGTTCATTCAGATAGATAAAAGATGGCATCCTGATGTAAGATTCAGAAAAGCCAGGTCATTATTGCATGTAGACATGTTTGAAATATTTAAACTCTCATGTCATCTATGTGTAAGTGTTTGCTGATCTCCTGTTTACCCATGACTTTCCCATTTACAGTTTTGAATTTACAAAACTTTCCATTTACTTCTGAAGACACGATGCGATAAAACTCTTTAACATTTCCGATTCAGACTCTGTATCTTACTCAGAAAAGCTTACTCTCTCTCTCTCTCTCTCTCTCTCTCTCTCTCTCTCTCTCTCTCTCTCCCT
>JBCNYG010000019.1:22747918-22764934 GCA_039654305.1 Porochilus rendahli
TCCAGGGTGTACCCCGCCCTCGCCCAGAGTCGGCTGAGATGGGCGCCAGCCTCCCCGCGACCTTAATTAGGAATAAGCGGTTCAGAAAATGAATAAATGAATAGTTATCAGTGTCCTTGATTACTAAGGGTCAGCATCAGTAACTGCTCAGGACAAAAAACATATAATTCGACCCCTAATAGTAGCTGCTTTATAACTTGATTCTGGTGGATGCACGTAGGTTGCAAATCAAATTTTGAAAAAATGTGTCTCCTAGTTTTCACCACTGTAAGGTATTACTGAGTAACTTCTGTGTTTATCTTTGTTTATAGAGTTGCAGAACTTTTACAACACTTCGTTCTTACACATCATTTGTTTATAGAATAATTGTTAGCAAGGATTTGCATGATGTTTCTGGCTTGGTAACACAAATGTACACCCATAACTCAATAACAATTAAATATCCAAGTGTTTGCTTCTGTTTCTCTATTTAAGTAAAATCTGAAATTTGAAATTGGGTGGCAGGGTGGTGTAGTGCTTACATGTCCGCCTCACAGCAAGAAGGTCCTGCATGTTCTTGCTATACTTGCGTGGGTTTCCTCAAAGCATTTTCACACTGCTGTCCGGGAAATGATTTATAAAATGTGGTTGCATATGTGTAGTCATTAGGCCTCTGTGCTCCTCGGTTGTTGACCCAAAAGACTTTGCTCTGGCTTTGAGAGAGAAATGGAGTTGAGCTCATAACTGCTAGTTTGTGTTTGCACATTCATCACAGTGATGATTCATAATGGCCTGGCTTTCCTTCAATATATTTAAAAAAGGAACCTCATGCCGTTTTACACTCTGTGTACGTGTACAAAATGCATATTTGCATATGATGGCATCATTGAACCAATTAAAAATGCATTGATTTACATAAAATAACCCCTCATTCTCTGTTAGGGTCATAAAAACCATACCTTACCATTATACAGATATCAAAAGGAAATAAAGTATACAATATATAAATACCCATATCACACGTTACCATCATTACAGCGTTTTTACAGTTACATAAATCTACTAAACTTGTGACAGCACTGGTGCTGTCTCCAGCTGTTCTAAACTAAGTGTAGAGGTCAAAAGATTACACTAGTGCAAAAATAAGGAGTTTAATATGAACAGGTAACAGTTCCAATGTCTTACTTATGCTCATAAAACTCTTAGGTATTAGCTCACGACACTACGCTAATTCTCCTACATCATGCTCAGGTTGAAAAGCATTCAAGGGCAGGCAGCAACACAGCATAGCTGATACTCCCTAGTTCTGGAAGAAAAGCAAACATTCTGAGCAGAGCCATGGAAGCGGAAGGAAGAATGTGGTGTGAGCCTGTGTGTCCTGTGTCAGGGGAAAACTGGTGTCAAAAGCATGCTGTGGGCCCAGCTATGTTTAGGCTGCCCCTTGGCAAAGCTAACATTAGCCAAACTGGACCTTTGTGTACAAGTTGTTGGCAGTAGAGGTGAGAATATTATATACACATTGTGTCTCATTGTTAGTAAAGTTGTGTGTAAATATTTGCATGTGCCAAACCAAACAAAAGGTTTTTACATTTAAAAAAGAAAATGGTGTGATATGGAAATTGAGAAATTGAGAAAAAACATCTACACTGTACCCAGGTACACAGCTAGTATCTAACTTGATCTAAATTGGTAAAATGTTTATAAAGTGAAAAAGATTTGCCTGCACAAAAAAATGTTACAAACCATGCAATGGCTAGTCACACTACGTTACAGGGCTGTTCAGCGCTATGAGTAAAGTCTGAACTACCATCTTCCACATACATGATCCTACATACACTTGGGATTGGCTAATATCATAGTGCTTGACAAGGGAAGGGACAGATGGCTGTGGTACAATATATGGCCAACCTGTTGGAGGCTAGAACTACTTAAACTAATGCCAGGTTCATACTACATGTTTTTTTTTTTCACAATGGTCATCATGCCTGATTAGACAATCATAGTGTCATAAATGTTTGCCATGTCTTAGTCAGGAGATTGAAAACACTTCAGGTTTGACGCTGACCAATCTCTGTTCATGTCCGTCCTTGTCATCATGGAAGGGGGTCAAGAGTGTCAAACTAGGAATGTCAAGACACTTGATGTAGGATTTGTCAAATAAGGGGACAAAAATTCTACATTAAGTGTCTTGTCATTCCTACTGTAGACATGTTTGACAATATCTTGACCTTCTTCCATGATAACAAAGAAGGACGTGAACAGTGATTGGTCAGCGTCAAACTTGTAGTGTTTCCAATCCCCTGATCAAGACAGGGCAAACATTTATGGCACTATGATTGTCTAATCAGGTATGATGGTGAGATGGTTATAGCTTGGCCATATAGTACATCATGATTTGAGCAGTAGGTTAAATGTTTTTTCCAGGTACCAGCCTTGCGCTGTGATGCTTAAATGTATGAGAAGAGTTAATACAGACTTTATTTACCGTTAATGTTTGGTTAAGTAAAGGAGGGGAACACAGCCAGGAATGAGATCTGCACAGCAAATTCCAGTAAACAGATGGATACTGATTTCAGAAACCATGCGGATACTCATGTGTTACTGTATACTCTCTCAGGATATGACACAGTGCGCATTTACTGAGACAAAGCTTCCTGTACTGGCCCGCAGCCTTGTTTCTTTAAAGCCGAGGTCAGAGGTCAAGGATACTAAGAGGCATACCAAACACTCTTGCAGCATATTCTGTTGTGTAGCAGAGACAAGCAGGGGCAGATACTGAAAACTGAACATATTCCACTTAAATTGTGAAATATATTGACATGTTGCAGTAGATTATATTTTTATATATCAGGCTTGTAATGAATAAAAAGAAATGTGAACCTCTGTCTGCACATGAACACAAACATACTACCTCTCAGTCGAACTCCTTTTTTAGGTATTCTCTTAGTTGTAGAAAGCCTTTTAAAGCTCCTTGAGCTGTTGCTTTCAGTGTGTGTTATGTAAAAAAAAAGATCACTCCTTTGTTGATATACCCAACTTTTTAAATGACTCATAGCTCTCCTTGTTTGGTAGAAAAAAAGAGAAAATAGGTTTCCAAATGAAGCGAGTCCCTTTCTTTGGCTCTGAAATGACTCTGTACTGGCTCCAGCCTTTATAGGTAATGCTAGAAAGTGCACATTGAGATGCCTTGAGATGACTTTTTGAATTACGTTCTCTTCTAATCATAGTTCCAGAATGACTGTAAGATTTACTCCTGGGATTTGCTCAGTAAGGTCATTTGTTCAGTTTTGTTTGGGATTGTTGTTGTCATTTTGTATGTTTTTGACTGATGCTGGGGCTTTGTGCCAGAGCCCTGTTATTACTGTTGCTGACTTACTCATTTATAATTTCAAATAAAAAATTGAGACTCGATGGGGCAGATCCTCTGGATTATGATGTGTTTTATAACCTAGACTGTAGCTTTTAATATAAAGTAGTATTTGTTTCCTTAAACTGGATATTCTGATACAGTGTGGAGTTTTAGCAAATACTTACTAACTTGACTTCAGTAGGCATTTATGATCGGAGTAGTGCAGATTCAGGCGACTGCACCTTTAGCATGAGTTCCTGTGGTGCTGCACAGTTTCTGCTTTCACCTCCTGTTTTGTTTAATCCACAAACTATCAGTGGGTCCATCATTTGGATATGGCTCCTGTAGAAAATTTCAATGAACTTGAACATTCAAAACATTCTATAGCAGAAGTGATCAATGTTTAAAAAACAAAGAATGTGGTCCATCAATTTCATTTCCCCCCTTTCCCCACAGTTGTTGCAGCTCATTGCATACAGAGCATAATTGATTTTCTTGAAGCTCATCAGGAAAGCATGTGAAGAGTAGTGGCTTATTTAAGGAAACAAAAAAGTTAATGACGGAAACAAATGCTTAAAGGTGATTCTGTGGAGAACTACATACATTTAATAACGATATGTTCCATTGATAGATGCTTCATCTATAGCAATAATAAAATTGTTTGATAGAATTTGTGATAGTTTTACTTCTATGATGCACTTTTATGAGCCTGCTCCCTCCCTGGCTCATAACTAGCCTGTCATCTCCCTTGATAATGGTGTGTTCTTTGAGTGACACGCAAACAGTAAATCATTTAACTGATGTATTGTTTGGTTGCACCATCAACATCGGAAACAGAGTGTTGTGAGAGCACATTGGCCATTGGCAAACTGTAGTCTTGCTCAAGTGTTCTTTTTGGACAGCAAACACTTTTTCCTGGCAAATTCTCCATTTACGTTCAATTTGTCCAGACACTTTTACATTGTAAAAGTTAACTGCAGATCCTATGATGACATTTTGGGTTTTTTTGGGCTGCTGCATGGCTGAGTTTGCTGGGATAACTAGTCCTGGGCATACTGACAGATTACTCCACTTAGAGATTACAAATTACTCCACTTAGAGTTGATTTACCCTATAGTGGAAAGATTTATTTGAAATAATTGTGAGACCTTCTTAATCTTTGATCTTGGCATGATGACACCATAAAAGAAAATAAAACCCCAGACCCAGGATGTCAAGTTTAAAATATCAAGTGAATGAACGAAAAAATTAACTTCTACTGATGCAAGGTTTCATTGGGATTCGTTTTGATGATGCCACCGATGATGTAATGTCATGTAATCATCATGTCATGATGTCTGAAATTGTTTTGCTACCCAGATAAGATTATTTTTATGGAAACCCAGTATCACCACAGGGTAGCGAGATACCATTCTGCGGGATTGATTCACTTCCGTAAGTGTTTTATATGTGCCAGAAATGTCATGGGCTTCCCCAGTGTGAGTGGGTTAAAAGCCTTTCTATTCAAATGAGTAATGCAGTGCTCGGCAGTAATGGTTTATTTTGCCACCAAAAAAATGAAGATACCTCCTGCGTATGGCACATAGAATTCTGTTTATGTTGTTAAAAGTCCTGATTCTTTGTTTATATATTTGAAGATGTGATAAATGTAAGGGTGTACTTACTTTTTTCATGTGGCTGTGCTTTTTTAAATTCATTAAATTATTAATTTTCTGATCAGTATCAGTAACCCTACCTCTGGGCCACTCTCCCCGGAAAAAAACTTCCATGGTATTAAATATTTTTGCACGTTTATGCGTGTATTCTCCTATAATCATGTATTCTCATGTACTTGCTTCATGCTGAGTGGTACGACTCAAAAGCAGAAACAAAACCACTTTAATTCAATATCTTTTTAAGCTAATTAATGGAAACTAACAAGTGTTAAATGCAACTGTTGTCACCATTTGTGACTTTGAGGCATGATTGTGTTTGAGTCATAGTGTATTATCACAGAAAAAAATATACTAGGGTTCCTTTGTTTTCACCTAATTTTCTCTTGAGGCAGGCTGCCATATAGTAAAAGTGTCACACGGTGTCAGTGTACAGATCCGAAGGTCAGGGGTTCAAGCCCCAGCACTGCCAAGCTGCCACTGTGGGGCTCTTAAGCAAGGCCCTTAACCCTCTTTGCTCCAGTTGTATTATGGCCAACCCATTAACTGTGCTGTAATGGATATCTGACAAAAAAAGGCTTCTTCTTCATTTTCTTTTTCCTTTTCTTCTTCTACTTCTTCTTCTAATTTTGAAGATAACATGGAATTTTGGTGGGATTAACAATTAAGCTCAAAGCGGGCCAGCTGTGGTCCAGTGCTGTTGTATCACTCATTTGTGACCCACACAAATGTCATTGGAGACTGCGGAGCACTCGGTGAAGCTGAGATCACCAACATTCCTACCTCTCCTCTTTCAACTTTCTATGATTCCCTCACTCCTCCTCTCATATTAGCTCTTTGCAGAATGCCCCTACTATTCTGTCACCCTTTCCATTACTTCTTCGTAATGTATTACTTCGTCTTTTCTCACACATTCCACCTTTGACTTTTTCACACATTGAAGACAATTTCTTCAGGCCACATTTGCTTTCTTCATGCTGTCTTCTTCATTCTTTCTTTACCCCTTCTTCCTTCTCTCTTTTTTTTCCTTCTGGGTCTTTTTAGGTCTCCTACAGTGTGGACTATTAAGTGCAATTTCCCAGATGTGGCCCATTAACCCTTGCACTGTGCTACAGTGATCCAGCAGAGCCGAGCTCACTCTACCTCCCTCAGACCCCCACTAATGCAAACACGTCTTCTCCTCACACACTGCATTTATCAAAGCTCTCAGAGCAGTACACACTCTCACACACTCATGCTGCTACATGCTCAGATTGCTTAGAACTAGGAGATACGGATGGTAATACAAATGTAAGCACATGACCATCCTCGCCAGGATGAAGACGTGCAGACACACGTAGCTTTAGTGGCGCTGAGAGGCTCTTGTTCAAAGTCTGATAATGGTTGGAGCTGATGAGAATTGATGGGGTAGGTTCTGGGTGTGTTGGAGAACTAATAATTTTAGCGTGAGCTCATGCTTAATAAGAAGCAAAGGAAAAAATTGACATGTGACTCTACCTTTCTTTTTCCTTTCTCTTTTTGCCTTTGAATGATTGTTGTTGAATTTCTTTGAAGATTAGATGTAGGATTGAAAGAGCTAATTATCAGGTGTGGGAACAAGGTGGGGTTTAATGTGCGCTTGATGACGAAGCTTTTATATCTATAGGCTAATTGCAGATTACGTGAATTTCTCTTTCTCTCTCTCTCTCTCTCTCTCTCTCTCTCTCTCTCTCTCTGCCTTTCTTTTTCTTGAGGTAATATGAGAGGCAGAGCCTGGTGGGAAGGGTGTTGCAGAACTTTGATGCTTTTGCATGGAATAAAAGTTGAATTTGCGTGGCACAAGACTTTGTGTGCCAACATTTGCTTTGTAAGAATTTAAGTCTATCAATTATAAAGGTTGGGTACTAATAGGGACGTCACTACTATCGTAGAACTAAGTAAACTCTGCTAATGCTCTTTATTTTTTCTCTCTCCACAGTGAGATGCTTTGAATGACACTGAGTCATCCCCTGGAAAATAGCTTCCAAGTCCAACGTTGTCTCCAGTCGTTAGAGTGTTGAAGCTGAAGTGTGAGTTAATTTTTTTTAACCTGAGCACCTGTAGCTGTTCTGTAAGAGGATGGACGCGTTAGAGACTCTGTCAGGCTCTGCGCTGGACTCCAAAGCCGAACGCATTGCACGCTACAAGGCCGAGAGGAGGCGCGAGTTGGCAGAGCGATATTCCAACCTGGATGACCTCACCTCCAAATACACCAGGAGGAAGAAACATCGAGATGATGCAGATCCAGACACAGATCCAAGCACAGAGCAGAAACCTAAAGAGGCAACTGTCTGTTCACAAGGTCTACCTGCTGAAGCTAAAGACAGGGAGGAAGAAGAGAATGAGAAAGATGTGCAGAGTGAAACTTACAAGAAACAGGGAACTGCAACAAGATCCAAGGACAGGTGAGTTGGGAATCCTTTGGGATTTCTTTATTTTTCATACCTGTATCATGTTTCTAAGCTGTGAAGCCCCAGGTCAAGTTTTGAGCGAGAGTTGGGTCAGGGCCTGTCTTGCTGTTACGAAATCAGAGCTGTTTCAGTCTAAACTTGCTCTCTGCTGGATGTTTCATGCTTCTGAAAGATTATAGCTACAGGGATTCTAAGTAAACAGTTGTGTAAAGAGCAAGGTGATGTAAATCAACCAAATAAGACTGTGCTGTATGTGTGGATAAGGGGAATAAGGGGTAAAACCTTTCTCTCCTTGTTTGGAGATGTTTCTCTCATAGAAAGTGGGAAACTTTGCAGAATCCTGTACCTATTTGGCTTGACAGAACCCATGAATGAGGTCTCAATGGCTGAGGATGAGTTTTGTAAAAGGAAGTCCTTACAGGCTTGTGCTTGGATGTGTACAAACAGTGCACCATGTCCTAAAAAGTGAGTCACTGTCCTGTTCTCTGTGTCCTGTATCACTTCAGACTTTAGACACTTTAGACTTTTCCCAAAAATGAGACGTCATATGTATGATTGTACTAAACTGTATATTGTTATTCTCATTCAGCTTCTTAGAAGAGCATGAGGTAATCTGGGCACAATGAACATGACAGTGTACTATTGTTTCTTTACGCTCCGGGTGTTATTACGAGAGCATTCTGGCTCCCATCCATTTTGTCATTGTTCATAAAGACTTGAGTCAGTGCCCAGGTCAGGATCTGACTTCTTGCCAGGTAAGTCTGTATAAATTCAAAGTTATACACTTACAGCTTGTTTCAGTAAAAATAGAAATGTGTATCACTGGTTGTGTTTAAATATTTAAAGGTCTCTGTGAACATAAAATAACTCGGTCACATTTTAATCAAAGCACAAATTCAAGTTACATGATGGATTACAGAGATTTCAGGGCTGGGTGTGGAGGGACAGTCGAAATGGACTGGGTAAAGTAAAAACAAGTGGGTGAGGCGGTGGTCTGGGGAAGGAGAAGGACAGTGTTTAACAGCTCAGTGACTTTAAATTAGGCTAATTGGCTGTTCCAAATTGCCCCTAAGTGTAAGAATGAGTCTGAACGATTGTGTGTGTGTTAGTCCTGCGACGGACTGGCGAGCTGTCCAGGGTCTATTCTACTCTGTTAAAGAGATTTCTTTAACAAATCTCTTAAAGAAAAACCTTTTTCCCTGGGCCCCATTTCCTCATCGTTTTGGGTCCAGATGTTTTAGCAAGTGACAAGGGAACTTGACAAGGGATACTATTTGGAAATAGACTTCATCACAAATTATGTGTGACCTATCTAAACATTTGAAAGCAGTCCCATGGTATAATCGACTGCCTGCCCTGATTGGGGAGCTGTGAACATAAAATTATGTGTGCAGAAACAGTCATTTTTCCCAATTTCTTTACAGTTATTGAGGTAGGCACACACGGGTGTATCTCTGCAGGGATCATTTCCATTGTGGGAGGCATTTAGAATAACATTATGAGCCTGTCTGAGATGAAAGAGTGGTTTAATTTAAAAAACAGGCTTACACCTAAATAGACATTTATTATTCATTCATTCATTTTCTGAACTCCAATTAGGGTCGTTGCAAGGCTGGCACCCATCTCAGGGTGGGGTACACCCTGAACAGCTTGCCAGGCCATCGCAGGGCCAACACACACAGAACCATGTGTAGACATTTGTTGGTTTTATAATTCTTATCTTTTACTGATTTTGATGCTTTGTTAGGGTTACGGGGAGGCTGAAGCCCATCCCAGCTGACTCTGGGCGAAAGTGCTGTACACCCTAACAGCTCACTAGAACATCTCACATTCACATATGGGAACAATTTGGAATATCCATTTAATGTCTTTGGACTAGTGAAAAATGTGGACCTTCTGAGATGTGCTGACAAGCTGTTCAGGGTGTACCCCGCCTTCGCCCAGAGATGGCTGAGATAGGTTTCAGTCTCTATGATTACTGTAGGATTAAGCAGTTTGTGAAATGAATTAATTCATTACAATTTTGGACCCAAAAAGATGGGAAAATCGGCCCCAGATCTTGGAAAATCCTGGAGGTTACCTTTCAACAGATCATTATTGAGTTTTTGGCACCACTATCAAGTAGTGAGACTTGGGCTTCATTCTAGCCTAGGTTGTAGATTCCTTCACTAACAATCAAGCCTTCTAGATTTGAACATCTTTAAAGCATATGTTGCTGACATATATTCGTAAAATATAATCAGCAGTGACTGAAAATGTGAAATACAGTCACTGCTGTAAACAATATTAATCAGGTAGGTTGTTTGCACAATTATTTATTACTAAAATGCCATTCAAGGAAAAGATAGGAAATGGATTTTTTTTTGTTAAAAGGGACAAATAGCAGAAATGTAAGTTTGGTGTTTTTCCCTTTAAGAAAAGGGTTACATATATTCTGCTTGTCATGTTTCTTGTCATCACTGTTATGCCATTGATGATTCTTCGTGAACAAAAATACATTGCACAACCCGGTTAGTTCCATTTTTATCACTGTATTTAAAATATTTGAATACGTGAGGGCAGAATTCAGGGTGATATCCAAGGCCACTTGGCTGGGGTACATATATCAGTAGACTAAACTGTGACCAGGTGACACCCCACTAGACTACATTGTGACTACAATGTTCCATGTCACATAAGAGTAGCATGACACAGGTTTCTTTTGCATGGTGACACAGGTTTCTCTTTTCATTATTACGGAAAGAAAAGGGTACAAGCTCATGAAATAGATCGTTGTTTTGAAATTAATGCCACACTACTGGGTGCTATTGAGCTTACTAACATGTGTTCAGAAGGCTTTATGTCATGCCATGTTGTGTTTGCAGTTTGTGCTTGTGTATAATGTAAGTCTTTTGTCTGTGCATCGCAATAACTAAGGGATACAATTTATCCAATCAACTTGGTGGTAAAACAGATAACCATCAAGCTAGCCTTTATTTTTTCCCCCATCTGCTTTGTGTTTACATGGTGAAAGCCCCAGGTTGTGTTTCTGTCTGCACTTCATGGTAAACCTTCTAGCCCATATGACAGTGATAACACATTATTGTCTCATATTTTGAAATCTCCTACAGTGCATTTGTGCAAAGCTGTAAACATGGAGGCATGGTGGCGTAGCAGTTAGCACATCACAGCAAGAAGGTCCTGCATTCAAATCCTGGACTCGTGTGAGGGAATTTCTGTGTGGAGTTTGCATGTTCTTCGTGTGCTTGATCGGGTTTCCTTTGGGTACTCCGGTTTCCTCCCATAGTCTAAAAACATTAGGTTAATTGGCTGTTCCAAATTGCCTCTAGTTGTGAGTGAGAGTGTGAAAGGTTGAATGTTATCCTTGCGTTAGATAGGTGAGCACCATACCTTTGTCCAGACTCAGCTGAGATAAACTCTGGCCTCTAGTAGGTTTAAGCAGTTTGGCAAATGAATGAATGTAAGCATGGATAGATTGGCACGTTTTACAGCTTACATGAAAGAGTGGTATGCAATACAAGAATTTCAAAGCTGTTTAAGGAAATTAGATGTGTGTGATGTATTCCTATTCTGTAAGTTCATCCTGCACTCCTCGATGACCATGTACTAGTAACCATGTTGTTAGTGTCCTTTTGTGCTTTTAAATAGCACATTCTTGACATGCCCTGATTTATTGTTTCTTTTCTCTCCTCTGCCCTTTTCACCCATTTTTATCTTTTCCCTGGTCGGTTGGTTGGTCAGGGTGCATGTAGTTGACTTTTGACCTCTCTCTGACACAGTCGTAATTTAAGGTCAAGGCAAAAGGTTCATCAGTGGTTGAGTTACAGCTCTCATGGAGCCTGAGTCAGGAGGTCAAGCACACCTATTGAGTGTAAAGTATCCGTAATGACCCAAACATGTGCCGCTTGGAGAAAAGTTCATAGATGCATGTCCACTAATGTTGGCATTACTTATCTTCATCTTATACATCTTAATCATCATCTTCTTCCACTTGGTCTGTGGGAGGGTCGCGGGGGTAGCAACCTAAGCAGTGAGGTCCAGACGTCCCTCTCCCTAGCCACTTCCTTCAGCTCTTCCAGGGAGACGCCGAGGTGTTCCCAGACCAGCCAAGAGACGTAGTCCCTCCCGCGTGCTCTGGGTCGATTCCGGGGTATCTTCCCGAAACACCACACCAGGGAGGTGTTCAGGAAGCATTCTAATCAGATGCTTGAACCACTTCAACTGGCTCCTCTCAATGCGGTTCTACTCTGAGCTCCTCCCGGGTGACCGAGCTTCTTTAAGTCTGAGGGAGAACCCTGCCACCCTGAGAAGGAAGCTCATTTATGTTGCCATTAAATATGGCACTAACGCACTAGTCAATATACAAGATTTAAGTCTGTATACTAGATTCAAGTTGATATATTGTTGTACAGCAGTCAAATGGTGAGACGGCTATTCTAAGTACCTGAGAAAGGTTCGCTTAATCCTACTGAGGTTGCAGGGAGGCTGGTGCCTATCTTAGCCAACACTGGGTCGGTACACCTTGAACAACTCACCAGTCCATTGCAGGGCAACACACACACAACCATTCACACTCACAATCTCACCTAGGGGCAATTTAGAAGAGCCTAATGTGCATGTCTTTGGACTGTGTATGACACCGGAGTACCTGGAGAAAACCCATGCAAACAGGAGCAGAACATGCAAACCTCACACAGAAACGCCTGAGCCCGGGAATTGAACCTAGGACCTTCTTGCTGTGTGGCAGATGTGCTAACCACTACGCCACTGTGCTGCTCTACTTCTGTGATTGTTATGCAAAATAGCTACAGAGCGAATACATCATCTCGACATACAAGAAAACAGCACCAGCTGTGTGAGCGCCGAGGAAATTCTTTGCATAATTCGTTGCTCCTTGCTGCAATCAGCGTGTCACCAGGACCGTGTGACGTGTTTGCCCGCAAGGGTTAAAACAAAGCGCTATAGAAAATGCTAAGATTCTGCTTTGCTTGTCATGCCATATTATGTTTGATATAAAACACATTTTAATGATCACGTTTTACTAAAAACTTTCATAACCCTGGAAAACAAGATCATCAGAAAAGAACTTATTATGCAAAAGATGCAGAAACGTTCTTGGAACTATGGCCTGGGAAATAAAAGTTGGAGTGCTAGTATGGTGACAACAAGGTTTCCAGTATAGGGTGGTACTGTACAATGCTAATGTGTAATGGTTGGCATGCCAGCATCACAGCAAGAAGGTCCTGGGTTCGAGTCCTGTGGTTGAAGAGAGCGTTTCTGTGTAGAGTTTTCATGCTCTCCTCGTACTTGCATGGATTTCCTCTGGGTACTCCGGTTTCTCCCCACAGTCCAAAGACGTGCACATAAGGCCAACTGTCTGTTCCAAATTGCCCCTAAGTGTGAGCATGAGAGGGGATGGTGTGTGTTAGCTTTGTGATGAACTGACAAGCTGTCCAAGGTGTATTCTGCCCTCACCCAGGGTTGGCTGAGATAGGCTCCAGCCTCGATATGACCATAACAAATGATAAAGCAGATTGGCACATGGAGGGATGGATGAATGGATTGCCAGGATTCAGCTTTTCTGAAAAGCCTGCAATGGAAAACTTTTGTGTTTTCTTTTGTATCTCACCAATGCACAGATGAACATGTTTACCCATTACAACCATCAAGTACAGACACTGTACTGGTAAATCCACTTGCACTAACTGTGGGAAGAGTTTAAGAAATCACCCATGCTGGGAAAGGGAAACAGCCATGACTATGTTTAGTTTATGCTTTGTTAGGAATCAGTTTTTTCTTTTTTTTATGAGCGTTGTAGGTGCTGTACTGGGTGTGTGGTGATTATGTTCATGCTATTGCATTTCCTGTTTTGCAATTTTGTGAAACTGTCATGGTGTCCTCTCCTGACTTGCATGTATTATTGACACAGGCTGTGTTGATTAGTCATTTTTGTCAGGGTTTATTCCCTCATGTTAAACTTGCCTCGATGTGTAATGTGTAGGGTTTAATTAAATCAGCCAGCTGTGATCCATTGTATGCCATTTCATCTGGATGTCTCTCGACCCTTAGAGAGTGAACTTGCTGTCTGGTTTTAAATAGATGGAACAAAGACTTATTGTAATGGAAGCTTATTCTTACTGACCACATCTGCAACTACTTTTTATTTCCAATGCATTCATGTAGAGACTGATTTTATCATTGTATTAAACAAGCTTTATCATGTATTTTACCAGAGCAGATTTCTCTCATAATAGATGTGAGGGGGGTGAAGATTGGGGGTTGGTTGTGGTATCATGGATTTCAGGTACAAATGCGTCATAAGCTGTTTTTGTTTCCTCACTGTTCTGTGTCTCTCTTTCACAGTCCG
Source organism: Porochilus rendahli (assembly GCA_039654305.1). NCBI lineage: Eukaryota > Metazoa > Chordata > Actinopteri > Siluriformes > Plotosidae > Porochilus > Porochilus rendahli. Next base: position 22,761,695 of record JBCNYG010000019.1, read on the forward strand.
CTGGGCACAGAGGAAGCCAAGCCACCAAAGGGTAAGTTACTTTCCCCAAGTCACGTCAATGGGCCCTTTGTCTTTCTTCTCTCTTTTTCCGCTTCTATAGCCGTTGTACTCCCAGAATTCCTTTCTCTGTTATTTGAGTGGGGAGAGCAGCATCCTAAAAAGTGAGGCAGCACTTATGATTTAGGATGGCATGATGACATAGTCCACACACACACACACACACACACCACACACACACACACACACACACCCTCCAGGTGACTGCAGGATGTTTACTTGTAATGGTTATTATCAAGAATTCCTGTTTCTTCTGCTACATTTTTAAATAAGGTTTTATTATTAGTCCATTATTCTACACAAGCCCTGTATTATTTCAGGCAAAGAATAGTGTAAAACAAACAAACAAAAAAGTACCAGCACATTTCCAAGCAGTTATATGTGGGGGCTGATGATTAGATAACGACTGCGCAAGATTTCACATGAATATAGTGGTCATCTGGATCTTATTCAACACATATTAGAGTATGGTTTAAGATGGCAGAACAGTGGATCTAGGAGAAACAAAGTGTGCATCATATCCTAGCATTTTTGCACGAGGGTAAATAGAATGCACAGGTTGGTGCAGTGATGTCTGAACAAACATTTAAATTTACTACACCTTAGAGGGAGTTTCGAAAAGCTCTATTTCCGTGATTTGCAATGCTGTTTTGAAGTAAAACCGCACTGCAATTTAATCCCCACAAAAATGCATGTGCTTGCTTTTTTTTTTTCTATTTTTATATTATTATATTATTATTATTATTATTATATTTAAAATATCAAATTGTACAAATAAGGTAGTGACTCAAAGCATTTGTGTTTCTCCTAACCTCTGTGTTCAAAGATATGTCAACTTTAACACGACATCCTGTTAGCATTAAGTCAACAGATATTAAATGAAATCAGAACGTATGGGCTTACCATATTCAGTCCATTAAGAACACAGTCTATACAGTGAATAATGTTTATCCAGGGCAGTGGTGGCCCGGTGGTAGGGTGCTGGATTATTGATCCCAAGGTTGGGGGTTGTCACTGCTGTCCCCCCAATTCAGCTAACTGGGTTATCAAAAGCTGGCCATGTCTCTCACTGTCCATGGTGATATGTAGTGCTATACTATACTCTGCCCTTGCTGTTTTCCTAAATTAGGATTTAGCAGTTCAGAAAATGAATGAATGAATGAATGTTTTTCCAGTCTTCAATACTTGGTGGTTCTGGTGTGAGCAATTTCATGGTAATGGCCTTTTTACTTACGGCTGTGCTTTCAACAACAAGACAGCAAGGACAGAATGACAAATCTAAGCAAACCTTGAAGTTACCAAATCAGTCTTTTGTACCATAGAGTCAAATGGTGTAGTCATACAGTAGCTTAGCCTCATGCTGTGTAGGCTTCATCCACATAACCTCAAGAATCTGATGACACAACTGTAATCACAGCATTTCTCAATTTCAGTCATTATAAGAGGTACAGTTTATGAGTATGAGTGGTACAAACCTCCTATTCTGTAAACAGGGTAATTCTGAAAACAAATCAGACACATATGATTTTTCTATTTTGAAATTATGTCTCATTTATACTCATTTTATAGTTTGTACAAGCATTCCCAAGCTGAAAATAAAGAAGTTCTTGCACCGTCAGCCTGCGCATACTACACTTCCCAGCAACGCTTGCACCTTCCCACTTTCATGACTTTGGACATTCATGTCACATGATGACACACACAGCTGTTTCCCATGCACACTGATCGCCTGCACCACACTATATAAGGATTATGCATTCACAATGTCTTTGCAAGCTATTAACGCCCTCACTCTGTTGCCATGTTTATACCAAGACTTTGTCTATGTTTATTATCTACTGTTCTTTGACCTAGTTTCTCTCTTCCTTGATTTTGCCTTAGCCTAACACTTATTATTCCTGATAGCGTGTATGATCATTGCTTAGTCCTTGCACGGCTCCTCTGTGAGGCTGAAAGAGCACAGAGATGACATGAGCATCTGCGGTTTTACCATGGGCTTTTGGATCACCTCACCGGTCAGTGCCCCAGTAAACCAGAAGCTGACATGAGGGTCTACGGACAGTAGTGCCCCTGCCTCAGCCTCACCTGCAACACAAAGATATTAGGGTAAAACCTTGTGCAACCTCATAACGAAATCCAAGTCCTGGCCCATGTCCACGCAAGGCCCTTAGTCAGTCACATCGTCCTCCTGCTACATGCTAGACTTCCTAGGAACCCTTGCATCTTCCCAGTTGCAAGATTTTGGACACTCATGTCACATGACTACCGACAGTTGTATCCCATGCACACTGATCACCTGCAGCATACCTTGTTGATGAGCTGCTTCTTCATAGTCGAAGTTCAATGGATAGAGTGCCTATGAGGTGACTGCAGACCCACTGGTCAGTGTGCAGGCTGATCTGAGATCTGTGCCCTCTGTTGCAGTGATGCAGGCATGCCAATCCTTGATCGGGGACAGTTTGTTCTCTGGGACACTTGGACTCTTCATTCATAAGCTTTTTAGAAAGTATTAACCGCATAAGTATTTTGTCATGTTTATATCCAACCTTTGCATATATTTATTGCTCTACTGTTCTTTGATCTCATTTCTGTGTACCTCCATTTTGCCTCAGTGTGTATAACCACTGCTTAGCTCTGTAACCTTGACCTTGTCCTTGGATTGCCTTTGACATAACTGTTTGTCCACAAGTGGTTCAAGCCCCACTATCACCGAGTTGTCACTGCTGTTCCCCTAGTGCAGATAACTGGGTTGTCAAAGGCCGGCCATGTCTTTCACTGTCTATTGTGAGATGTGTGCGGAAGAACCATTGCTGTCGTTCGTAAACAGTAGGCCACTTGGTTCCCGTCAGCATATTTCTGCCCTGGCTGTCAGTGTGTACACTGCCCTTGCCCCGAGTCGTCTGAGATGGGCGCCAGCCTCCTCATGACCATAATTAGGATTAAGTGGTTCAGAAAATGAATGATGATATAAAAGCAGGTATTAATGTATTTATTATGTACATGTGCTTAAGGCTAAGAAATATATATTTACTCACAATTTACTTATTTATTTAAGAATAATGAATTTGTAATGAGGAAAAAAAACTATTTAAGAATAAAGAAAAAAATTCAGGAGAGTAAACACGAGGAAAGCAGCAGGACCAGATGGCATCACGGGTCGAGTCCTGAAGACCTGCGCCGACC
>JBCNYG010000019.1:22784611-22794822 GCA_039654305.1 Porochilus rendahli
ATCATCATTTGCATCAAGTATTTTGGAAAATCAAACAAAAATATCATTTGCATAATAATTTGGAATGCAGTGTATGTAAATGTAATGGCTACTGTAATATTATTTTACTTTAGTGCAATTTTCCTAAACTCTCAAATGCCTGGTAATTACATGAACAATATATAGCTCACGTGAAAGGTAATAACTTACTAGGACCAAGCGAGCACTCGTGGACTGCAGACAGACAAACACACACGTATACAATTTAATGTTGAACGAATATTGGCACGAAAATCGGCACTGTTACTTCCACAAAGCTCACACAAAAGGTAATAATTAATAAAACTGTATCACAGCAATACTGCATCCAAAACGACTCCAGATAAGCTACAATGTTATAATCAAACACGGTCAACATCATGCTATCTGAGAGCACCGTTCTTCAACAACGTTGCATTGTGATGGCATAAGTGTACGCAGGCCCAAACGTTAAGCTTAATGTGAGCGCTGGCCAACAGCAGAGGAGACAATGGCTTTTGGGTGGGTTAAAAGAGAACTGTTCCTAGTATGAGTACATCCAAAGTGTACAAATGTGTGTGGAATCACATCCAGGGAATAAATGCTGACCAGAATAAAACACATTTTAAAGATGAATATATTTATATTTAATGCTTTACTCATAAATTATTTTTAGATAGATGAAATACATTTTCTCTGGGATACCAAATCCAATGTTTGTGTCCAACTTATCTGTATTAGTGTGTCAAAGAAGTAAATGAGAATTCAGAGCCACTCCTGAGCGCTGTGTAAGAACATCAGTATGTCTGCCCCGCAGGTTGCCTAACAGCCTTGTCTTACACACACACACACACACACACACACACACACACACACACACACACACACACACACACATTCAAAATTACTCATATTCCCAAAGTCTTTCCCAAATTGTAACTGCTGGAAACCAAAACTTTCTTATACTTTTATGAGTCTTTCACTTTAACCGACTTCAACTGAGTCTTTCATTTGTCTCTGCACTTCCCTGCTTTTGTGGCTGCATGGACAAGATGACTTCCATTCCTAGCCTGAAAAGCATATCTTTCAGCATTTATCACCTCATGCTCATTTGTGAATCTGGAATGATGAACTTTAACCTAAATGTCGGTGGATTTTCTTCTGATAATCCTGCCAGTAAGACCTGGCTCTGTGCTGCAGACTGAACCCCATGCTGAGGCTATCTCTGGCTAAATGAGACTATCTATCTCTGGACGAAGAATGTATTGCATGTTTGATCTGGCAGAAGTAAAAGGTTTCGGGAAGGGTTTGGAGACTTTATGGCCATTTTAATATTTTCTCTCCTGTATAGCTCGCGTCAGTGTGATTTCTGTGTACAGTTTGGATTTTTATACCGGGTAATCACCATAGAGAATGTGTTTTTTGTTAAGCCTGTTGTTAATTAGACTTCATAATCAATGCAATTGTGGGTAGTCAGAGAGGATAGAGACAGCCAAAAGGTATGCCTCATTTACTAAGCTGGATACAAAAGTTTATTTTCGTAAATTGTATGCAGAGAAGTTTACACAAGAAATGTGGCTCTGATGAAAATCCAATTAGTTAAATAAATGGTTGAAAAAAAAAAAAAAAAAAAATACAAGAGCTCCTGAGTTGGTGCAAATTAACTTATAAGGAGATTAACGTGAACCTTGATTGATGGATCAAATCAGCTCTACATTTACAGCATTTGGCCGACTCTATTACCCACAGTGATTTACAATGACCATTTTTATACAATTGAGCAATTGAAGGTTAAGGGCCTTGCTCAAGGGCCCAAGAGTGATGATTGAACCGCTGACCTTCTCATCAGTAACCCATTGCCTTAACCACGAAGCCACCACTGCCATATAAATGCACTTGAGCCAGCCAGGAGCTCTAGATGGGCTTCAAACTCAATCAATAAATATTTTCCACCAAATTAAGGTAAAACTAGCCATTCAGTAGGATACATTAATTAAAGGAAGAGGAGTTAGTGTGTGTCTGTGGTAACACAGGTGGTGCAGTGGCTGAGTTGCATAATTGGAAGATGAAGATTTAGCAGATAGGCTCTTTTGCCTCCTAATAATTATTCGAATCATATTTACATCAGCACTTTGCCTTTTTATGGAATTTTAGGGGTTTCAATGAATGTAATTCTGTTGTGTGGTGAATGTTATGTATAAGTGATTGCTATTTATAAAAATATACACATGAAGATGAAGACGATCAGTACTACCAAAACGTTTATAAATCTGTAGGTACCTTTTGTTCAGTTAGGCATATGAAAACATTCAGACAAAATTAAAAGATTGGTAAGTGAGGCCCAATTGTCAGATGAATTTTGATGAATTTATGACTTCAATTTCCCAGTGTAAGGAACTGAAGTTTATGCATCTGTTTGTCAGCAGTGGTGCGTAATGAACTTGTTGAATGGATAGATTTGATGAATGAAAGCAAGACAGGTCACATAATGACAACAGGATACTGTATGTACCTGTACACCATTGATAAGGAAAAAGAATCTAACCATTGAGTTGCTTTTGGAAAATCAAGAAAATCCCTTTATCTGTTCGTCCCTCTGGCATACGTGTGTCCACATATAAAGCCTGTGCTATTCTTTGAATTTTTTTTAGTTTGGAAAAGAAAAAACATATGAAACATTTTCTGGGAGAAAGTAATATAGAGAACAAGAGGCATATAATACTCTGGTCACATAATGTGATGTCACTGTAAATGACGTGAAATAAATAAACAACATATTATATTCTTGTGTTATTTAGATGTTCACTAACCTACAGTTTCTTAAAGGTGTACTTACATGTCGAGACTAAGATTGCGTGTTTGGTTGCCTCATTTTATTCCCTTCTATAAACAAGTTATTAAAAAAATGTATTTTGATATATGCAGGATACGTGTATGGGGTTTGATAGTTCCCATTAAAAACTTGCAAAGGAAACCATATGGGAGCTTGGCTTTTTGTTCAGTGCCTAAATCATTATATTATCCCAGGAGTAAGCAAGAGGCAGTGGGGTAGAATATTTCAGATTTCGGTGAAATTCTTGACTACAAAATATAATGTCAGTCCTATATTCCGACGGCCCATTGGTCTGACAGCCCTAACCCAACTGAACTGAGTAGGGTGCACAACTGATTTAAGCAGGGTGCCCATCTCATATGAGTACGGCTGTCAGAACATTGGGCTGTTGGAACACTGAACCGTCCCCTGGTAAATTGGTTGAGTTGCATAGTCAGTATATTGAAGCTGAACCATCAAATCACTGCATGGATTTGAATTGTTTATGAAAATGAATATTTATGCAGATGTTTTTGTACCATCCATTTCCTCTACCAATGACATCGTCTATCTGCTAGCATCAGCTGTGTCCTGTTAGGGAGGGTTTCAGCTTCACATTTAAGCGGAAAATGGATTGTTGTTGCTGTTTGATGTAATAAAGTATAAAAAAGTAAGAGGTGATACATTAACGTTTACAGCTTGACAGAACACTACGTATGTGATTTGTTTCATGCCAAATGATTTACTGAAATAATGTTTCACTATTCTGAAGTCTTGTCCCGTAGGATGTATTATTTTTCAGCTTTTCACATGAATCAAGTAATTGGAAAATTGTCAAAGTCCAGGAGGTCTGAGCCACATGTCTCCACAAGCTTTCTTCCACTTTAGATTAATCAGAGAGAGATCAGTCTTCTTTATTTCTCTCTCACACTCATACTCCCTCTGTGGAATCTCTCTGGAGAGGAATTTGACGAGTGTCAGCTCAGCTAAACCAGGGTCAAGTTAAAGCCCAGAGGTAACAGTGTCTTGTGAGAAATCAACTCTAGAACCATAACAATGACCTCAGCTCAGCCTGATATCCACATGCACCTGCTACTCAGCTCTTCCACTCTGCTCATTGATTTACTTTGCTCGGGTCTTATACACTAGTGAGTATTACTCATAGTTAATCATTTAAAGATGTCACATAATTCCTTTCCTATGATTCTTTCTTGTGCTTTCTTTAGCTGCTTTTTGACTCACATTTTGCATTTTATCCTCTTTTCTTTGCATCTACACCCTATATTCTCCTTCCTTCCCTTTTTTAGGCTCCTGTCCTGTCTTCTTCCTATCCTCCCTTTCAGCTTCTGCTTATCCCATAGCTCTTTACGTCAGGTGAGTTTTTACCTGTCTTTTTGTTTTGATGCATGGGCACAACTTTATTTTTATTTTATTTTGACAGGTCTCTGAGTGGGCATCATGGTGGTGTATGGGTTAGCATATCTGTTTCACAGCCAGAAGGTCCTGGGTTCAAGCCCCGTGCCCAGAGAGGGCGTATCTGTGTGGAGTTTGCATGTTCTCCTGTGCTTGTGTGGGCTTCCTCCAGGTGCTCCGGTTTTTCCTCCCACAGTCAAAGTACATGCACATTAGGTTTACTGGGTATTCAAAATTGCCTAAAGTATGAATGTGAGTGTAAATGGCTATGTGTATATGTGTGTTTGCTGGCCATGCAATGATCTGCCGAGCTGCTCAGGGTGCACCACACATTCGCCCAGAGTTGGCTGGGATGGGCACCAGCTTCCCCTGGGACCCTAATAATGAATAAGGTATTTCAGAAAGTGACATCACACGTCTCTGAGTGTGTGATGCATGCCACCTTTTGTTTTCCATGGATCCGCTTCATGACCAGCCTGCAGGAGACAATCTCAGTTCTATTCATATATTATCTTTTAGTGCTTCATGCTTTAGGGTTTGGGTCATCTGTGCTTGTTTGGAAAAGTAATGTTTAGAGGGTATGGGCCGTGCTCCAAGTGCTTTTTTAATTTATTTATTTATTTATTTTTACAATGCCTCTCTTTGAGTATGATTGTACCTCTGGGAATGGAAATGGAATATTGTTCAGTTGTGGCTCAGCATGAGTTCAACGGAAAATGGTGTCTTCCTGTGAGGCTCTGGGGTGTGTTTTTTTCCACACTTTTTCACCCCAGTCACTAACAGCAATTTTTTTGCCGTAATTGACTCCAGTAACAATACTTGTTTGTATGTGTGCTTGTTTAAGGCACCCAAACTTTAACCGATACAATTTAACCCAAGGCTCAACTCGTTAAATGCAAGAATTTACAAGCTCAATGTATTTTTTCACTCAGGCATTGCCAAAGACACCTGCAATGACTGCATGTTCTAAAGTTCCAGATGTTAAGGGGCACCGGCCATGTGTTTCTTGGGCTGTGGAGCTCCGTCTCTTTCCGTCTTGCTCCTCTGAGTCCCAACTCACACTTGCGGGCCGAGTAGTCGTCTCCATTGGTACATTACCTGTGATTATTATTCCACACAGACCTTCTTTCTGAAAAGCCTGATTCATGATAGTGGTGGTGGCTGAGTAATGTTGACAGGCTTCTAATTTATTCCTGCTGAGGGATTGTGGTCCATGATGAAGTTTTTGTTGGGGGGATTCGAAGTGAATCGAATAGTTTTAGCGTTTTCTGCTGGGTCACAGTCCTGCTCCTCTGGCTTTTCTCACTGAGTTAATATGAAGCAATCTGGTTGGTTGTGCGTCTGTTGGAGAGCTGGCTCGCTCAGTCTAGACAAAACATTTGCATGCCTTTATTAGGCCAGGTGGGAAAGAGCTCGAGTAGTACCAGTAATCATTTCTACAACTCTTTTCTACACCAAAATTCTACACCATTTAACCATTCAGTGTCTTGTGGTGCTAATGAAAATGACCACTGGAGAATGCGTGCTAAATGTTTTCCTGCTTAATGTGTCCAGACGCTGCCATGATAGGGATCATAAATTCCATGAACAGACATTAATTATAGTGTGTCTGCAGTGGGAGCCTTTACGATGGAGAGGAAGAGACAGAAAAATAAGGATAACAGAAATTCCCTGCTCTAAATTAGTGGGACTGTGTGGTTAATAATGAATAACAGAGTAGTTCAAACAGAGATTTTACATTAATTATAGCAGCAGCATGCCTGGGGACTCTCAGGGTGCTATTTATTATATTGTCCACCCATGGTAACTCATTTTGATGGTAGAATTTAATTTCAGTACGCTGGCTCCTTTTTTATGTGCAAATCATTTCTGCAAGTACTCATTAGTGCTGCGATTAAGAGAAATTTATGTCTCCCAGGTGAAAGCTGTGCATGTATGCTGGGTAGTTTTATTCTCAAGGCTATAGTTATTGTCTGTGGTGGGGACTTTTTCATATTTTTAGATAGGGATGTTCAGCAGTATTGGAGGCACAGGTCTGCGGCACAAAGCTGATAACTAATAATACTCATTTAATTTCTGACTTCCAATAATTTTATGTCTCTCTCTCTCTCTCTCTCTCTCTCTCTCTCTCTGCAGAAATCCTCAGCTGATGTGGAGACAAAAATGTCCCTGGCCGAGCGCATGAAGATCCTGCAGGAGAAGGAAGAGCAGTGGAAAGCCAAAGGGAAAGGAGCTGCCAACGACTCCACACAGTTCTCTGTGGCTGGACGCATGTCCAAGAGAGGTACACGCTCATATTTTAGATATGTTGGCTCTGTTTACTTTGTCGGCAGTACGCTACACTGAGATTCATCTTCACGATGATTTCATATCCCCTCTTGTTTCAAGCACTTGCCTGTGGTGCATCTGTTTTTCCATCAGGCCTCGTATCCCCCAGTAGAGATGATGTGCCTCTTATCCTGAGCAAGAAAGCAAGCCACAGCACACCAGTCAAGCCTTTAGAAGGTAAAGCTTCAATACATGCTTGGGATGGGTACCAATACATCTGCAATATGTGAATGTTGACTTTTTTCCTGAGGCTAAAATAAAGATTATTTTTGTTAGTATGAGTCACAGCGTCCCGATCCATTTCGAAACTGCGTGGTTTGAATTAAGCTAGCTTGTTTAGATTTTAAGTTATAAAGGCAGCTTAACTCATGAGAAAAATTTGTTCTGAGGTACATACAGAAACACTAATTTAATTCACTGAGGGGAAAAAACATCATCAGTAATTCCGGTTTAAGTCCATGTAAACTCTGGTTTTAAATCCTAATACAGATTTGGAACAATACTAATTTAAGCATGCATTATACTTGTACTCTTCACAATCTGAATCCTTTACAACTTTATTAAATATGAAAAAATAAGGGACAGGGAGAAGGTTGTGGGATCAAATCTCAGCCAAGGGCATTTCTATGTAGAGTTTGCATGTTCCCCATGTGCTTGCATGGTTTTCCTCCAGGTACTTCAGTTCTACAATCCGAAGACATGTGCATTAGGACAACTGGTTTCTCTGAAATTGTCTATAGGCATGATTGTGAGTTGGAATTGTTGTTTATACCTGTGATAGTTGTTAGACATTAGACTGCTGACCTGTACAGTGTGTAAACCCACCTCTTTTCTGAACTCTGTTGGGATTGGCATCAGCTTCTCCCGCGACCCTGAGAGATAAGCAGTAGATAATGTATGGATAATGATGAAATATGGAAACATATGAGAGCCACTCCTGCATAATACGGATTAAGTAGTTTAATTTGCCATACTGAAATATTCATATATTTGGAAAGAGAATTTAATATGCTTTAAAATGAGGTGTAATACAGGATTATAGCATGAAAATAGTTACATCACTTTGTATGTGGCTAATCAGGAAATGCAACTTCTATTTATCTTTATTTCTATTGAGAAAATAGCAATTACACTTACAGAACCAATTTCTGAATATCTTCATTTGAAACTCCCTAACATCCATAAACAAGATTAATCCAGCTCTCGACCAATCAGCATGATTGTACTTTGTATGTGGCCAATCAGGAAATGCTACTTTGAGAAAACAGCATTTACACTTACAGACCCAGTTTTATAATATCCACATTTGAAACACCCTAGCATCCATAAACTAAACGAATCCAGCTTTCAACCAATGTAACATGTATTTTGGCGATATTGCATTTTTATCCAAGTAAGCCATTTTCAACATTTTCAACTAAACGAATCCAGCTTTCAACCAATCATGATCGTACTAGTGTCTTCTTAGCAACAAAGGAGTTGTCTGTTTTGAGGCTTCTTACTGGTTTACCACTGTATGATTTGGGGAATCCTTCTGGGATTCCGTAAGTAGGTAGAGTATTCTGGTACTGAATATGGATAATAAGGAAATACCCTGAGCAATCACAAACACGAACTGAAAATTTTACTTATCTGAAAAACTTATCTGTAAAATAAGTAGATATTTCTATTATTTTTCAAAAACTTGGACATGGAGTCCTTTCTTAAACAAGCATTTTATTATGGATAGATTGTGTTTATGGGTATTTGAAATTGGTCATGTCGAAGATTGTGCTTTGAAGGATGTATTTTGGCTATATTGCATTTTTATCCAAGTAAGCCATTTTCAACTTACTTTTGGCTCCTACTCAAAACACTACCTTGTGACTTAATCTGTATTATGCTGGAGAGGGTCACGTTTTTAAGTTAAATTTTGGGAAACTACTTTGAGTGCAAACTAATTTATTATTACATTAAGGGGAAAAAAATGTTTGGATGTTGATGTTTTCCACAGAGATCTCCACTCGACCCGATGCCGAGGGCGACAAGAGGCTTGATAAACTCGAGTCATTTTTAGACAAACTTCACAGTAAAGGTGCTTTCAACTTGTTTCATAAACAGTATTATATGCACTGTTTAACTAAGAGATTGAATCTAAGCAGTCAACAAAGTGTTGTGATGTGTGTGGATGCACCTGCAGGTGTAAGCAGCAAACCTTCTACCATTGAGGTGACAGAGGAAAAGGAGAAGGAGGTGATGACCCTAGATGACAATGAAACGTTTCAGAGCTTTTTTAAGCCCATGTCACCCACAGATCTCAGCTTAAATTTGTGTTTGGATGAAGGGGTAGATTTCAGCACTATCCAGTTTGACTCTCCAAAGTAAGCAACATTTTTATTCTCGGACACTTGTTTTCTGTGTGGATCTATTCTTGTTCTTTTTTACTCCATCTCTCCCTGATAGTTTACTTGACCTTTTTTTAGTTCAGAAGCTCTATACAGTCTTTTTGAATGTTTCCCTAAACTTGGGTTTATTTTTGTGCCAGGTTAACCACATCAGTAGCAGAGCACAAGCGGTCAGTGAGGCCCTCCCGCAACACAAAAGGCTCAAGAAACCCTTTGCGTGCCCTGGCAGCTCGAGAGGATCTGAAACAGGCTTACACTGAGCAGAGACTCAACATAGCATCGTTGGAGGCCAATAGGATCCAAGTAGAGAGAAATGCGACTTAAAATCACATTTCAACCACTGAATACTTTCCTCGTAAGCTGAAATGAAGTTATTTTAATAAAATGTATTTTATTACTGTTAAATATGTTTGTTTTTCTTGTGGTCTCAGTGGCTAAACACTCAAGATTGGCTGGTTGTGCCTTGGCTGGATTGGCAAGTAAAGAAAACTTCAGGAACGTGAACCTACGAAGCGTTAAGTCCACTGAAGTGGTGACAAACAACAGCGCTGTGCCTTTTCACAAGCTCATGCTCATCCACATCAAAGGTGTGTGTCTCAGAGAGCAAAGCCAAATGACTGGGTGGGAACAGCTGAGGTTCATAACGTTCTTCTCTGAACAGCATGCAGTCCTTAAATAAGTGTATTTAAATTTTAATATCATTTTGAGGACCAAATTGTCTTCTGATCATTTAGATTTTGGAAGACATCTTTATTTTTATTAATTTTTTTTTATTATTATCAATCAAAAATCAGTATTAATCCCACAAGGGAAATTATTGCTTCTGCATTTAAGGCTTATTAGGCTAATCGACACTAAGGCAGGTCATCTAATCATCTCTTAATGATTCACTGATGACAGATTTTTTTTTACTTTTATTCTCAGACTGATTGATTCTTTGCTGTCAGGATGTACTGAAGAGAAATTTAATAAATTTAACAAAAATGATGATTTGAGAAAAAAAAAGTCTTATTATGCAAAATGGTTGAATATGAAATTTGGTTGAATTTCACTTTAGAAAATCGGTAGGAACTCTTTATATGCTACGTTCCTGAAATATTAAACAAGCTGAAACATTTTGCGCATGCTGTCTCTATGTAACTGCGGTAATAAAAAGGTTTAGAGAATATCCTAACAAAGTTTATGTCCTTATCTATCTAACTCTCTCTCTCTCTCTCTCTCTCTCTCTCTCTCTCTGTGTGTGTGTGTGTGTGTGTGTGTGTGTGTGTGTGTGTGTG
>JBCNYG010000019.1:22799565-22813762 GCA_039654305.1 Porochilus rendahli
CCCCGCCCTCGCCCAGAGTCGGCTGAGATGGGCGCCAGCCTCCCCGCGACCCTAATTAGGAATAAGCAGTTCAGAAAGTAAATGAATGAATGAATGGTTTCCCCAATACTCCAAAGACCTACTCATGAGGTCAACTAGTTACTCTTAAATGACCATATGGGTGAATGTGATTGTGAATGGGTGTTTGTCTGTGTGTTGGCACTGCAACTGGCTGGAGTCCTGTTCAGGGTGTAGCCTACCTGTCACCCAGTGTCAGAAGGGATTGGCTTTAGTTTCTCCAGGGGCCCATGCAAATGATTAAATGGCACATAAACAGTGCTCCCAGTGGCACCTGATACCCCGATGTCCCCCACTACAATGTTTACAGTTGCCGTGGTGATTTCCTGGCATATTTTGTTTATGCAAAATTTGACCACCCGCAAAGATTTAAGAGCAATTATAGTCCAGTACAGTCTGGTCACCAATTATTTAGCTGACATCATGTCTTCAAGCCCTGAAATGACCACAGTGTCCTGGTCTATGGTGTCAGTGAACACTGCTTTAGAAAATAATGTCTGTCTTGCACTTTTTGACCTGCAGCCACCCAATTGCCAAAAACACACAGGTCAATAAGCCAATCTCAGTGCCAGACACTAAGTGATAATAATAGATACAGCCTTTCCCTTCTTTTCCAGAGAAGTCAGAGAGTTGAATTAAGCGATTTAGCTGGAAAATGGGCTTGTGACCGAGGTGCAGTGCCCTCAAGCTTTGGCGCGTAGCCTTCTCTGTCATGTGTTACTGTTCGAGATGGCAGCCAGCAAAGATTTGCGAATTGCCTTTGGTGGACTGTTGGACTACACAGAGCTTGTTGTTCTTAAAAAATAAGAGTCTTTCTGAAGAACACTGGAGCTTTGCAACCAACTGCTCAGAATCGCCACAGTCTTAATCAGACAGACCACTATGACTTTGATGGCAAATGTATAATGGCTCTGAACGTTAGCGTGCTTTAGTACGTCTGTTCAAGAACAGACACGTCTTTAATATCTACAACACGTTTAATGTTTTACAAAAGACTGTTATTAAGGAGCCACTAAAAACTCAGCTCACAGTAATAATGATCAGTGTTAATCACAAAGAACGACTATGAGGAACAAACAACAGCGTAGCTATTCTGGACACTATTTGAAACGTTTTAATTAAGATTACATGCAGCACATGAAAATATGACACTTTACTAAATTGCTGGTGTTTAAAAACGTTGCGGTTTCTGCACTCATGCATTTGAACAGTGTTTAATACTTATTTAAAGTTTTCAAAGTGTTACCAGATTGAATAAAATCCCCTGCGGTTGGAATAGGTTTTCATTTCGAGCCAAAAAATCATCATGATTCAGTATAATCCCTGGACTTTTATATCAAATCTTCTGATTATCAGATTATCATTTTTAAACACGCACATACTTCTATTTTCATACACAGCGCTAATAAGAAAACATTAAATACAGTCTATTATTAATATCGGGTGGTACAGTGGCAGGATGAATCGGTTTGGCGAATGAATGAATGATTCATATTTTTGTTTATTTGTGCGAGGAGATTTATTCACCTGCCATACTGTACATGTCAGCTTTTATTAGATGGATGAATGAGGTTAAAGAAATGACGTACACATTTTTCAGAATCAAGAACTCGAAAACAATGAAGTGTATTGTAATGCTGCTAGCGTAACCCTTACTAGTGCAGTATGCAGTGACTTTGCAGTGGAATCCTGCATATAGGGAAAATAGACAAGTTCAGTGAATAGAAAACACTGCATGTTGGGTAATAACTTGACCAAACTTAGCTTTCGGTCAAAGTTCAGTCACAGTGTGCTAGTTCAGACGCTTTTAGGAAACGATAATGACTATGCTTGTGGTGTCCCCCTACACTGGTCTGTATTAATGCACTTAATTAGCTACTGAGATTGCCGTACTTTATTAAATACTGTTTGCTAGCTTTTATTATTTTAATCTGGTAAGTTTCCAGGCAACCAGACCGTAGGGCTGGGCAGCAC
Organism: Porochilus rendahli; assembly: GCA_039654305.1. Lineage (NCBI taxonomy): Eukaryota > Metazoa > Chordata > Actinopteri > Siluriformes > Plotosidae > Porochilus > Porochilus rendahli. The sequence continues at coordinate 22,801,597 of JBCNYG010000019.1, forward strand.
AAGGGTGCTCTACAGTGGATGATGACAGATTACTGAACTAGACAGATTACTACCTAGAAAACAATGCTAAAAGAGCATCAGGGGTGGGCGAACAAGGGAGCAATCAATGCAAAATATATTTTTCATTTCAGGATGGTAAGCAGCACTTAAGGGAGTGAATACCAACCAGGATTTCACAGTAATACACAATAACACTTCCATCCACAGAGATAGAATGAATACATGTCAGAAATGGTTGGTGTGTCTCAGAGTGATTTCTACCCCCGCCAGAGATTCTGTTGTTCCTAGCTGTGTCCCTGTAAGGGTCAGAGCCCTGTCAGATGGCGTGCGTGCCAGTATATAGATGCCAACGCCGGGGACCAGTGTATGTCTCCGTTCTTTAAGAGGCCTCTTCTGACAAGTCCCCTTGTGTTCCCCTGTCCCATTCATTGAAATGTTGGAGAAGGAAAAGAGCCTGGCAAGATGATATAAGCTGCAGCATGTGTCAAATGCAATGCCCGCATTCAGGGATCAGGGATCAGGGTCGAGGCAACCATATATTTGGGGTTGTCTGCCAAGGCAGTTTTATAGCGGTGACATGGGAAGCTGGGAAAGTGGCATGGGATTTTTTTTTACTTAATTTAATTAAAACATTATTACCTCCATTTAATAAAAAAAAAATGTAAAACTAAAACCAGTGACATAACAGTATAGGATTGGGAAAAAAAAAAAAAAGTTTATTATATGGCAAAAACAGTACATGCAATCTGATTGATCGATTGATTGGACATGTATCCGGACCAGACTAGCAACTTAGCTGTAAGCTAGCTGCACAGTACACTATAATTTTTAGCAGCATCCAGAAAGAATTGAACGTATTCTTGAACAAAAAAGAACGTATACAGAAATTCCACACTTCCATCTTTTAATAATTTTTTTCCAAAGCTAAAATCGGATTGTTGTTCTCTTCTCCAGCTTTTTTTTTCATTCTGATTTCTTACTTCCACAGTTTAAAAGGTCCAGTAGTAATGTTCTAGTACCTGTACATGACACCCAGAGCCACTCCAGTATCACTTACACAAGGCTGTAAATGCTCTTTCGAAATGTGGGAAAGGACTGCTTATTCCTTATACCGGTATCTGCTCATTCACAAACTTGTGTCTAGTGTGACCTGAAAATGTCCGAACTGCTCCGTGTCGTACTGCCCAGTGTGTTGGGCATGTAAATTGATTCCGGCTGTATGCTGTACTGAATAGTGCGCACTCTTTCATGCTTCCCTTACAAACTGAAGAGAAACCCACAAAGGGCTCAGAAAGTGAAATCGCTGACTCGCTGTTTGATTTGCCGACTGTCTTCCTACAAGCTCCGTAGCAACAGTATCTCCTCTATAGTCGGAAAATTAAACAGCGGGTCAGTGTTTGCACTTTCACTTTTATTTGCCCTTTTCTCTGTGATGTTTATTTGCCAACATGTGCCAGGTTTTGCTAAATCAGGTCAGATATTTAGTGAGTTTATATTTTATTGAGGAAATATTTAGGGTGAGACGATCCCAAAAGAATGTCTTAGTTTCAATAAATACAAGTTAGAGACAATAGTTTTGTAGCAAACATTACATTGGCTGTGCCTGCACTGCCTCCCTGCCCTAGTATTCAGTATAGTATACAGGCAGGACAACTTCCATAAAGTCTGCTAGATATCCACAAAAAAATAATAATAAAAGTATGTGATTGATGTCACAGGGGAGCTTGCAACAGTCAATCACTAAACCTGGATATTGTTAGTAGCGGAAGTCGGTTAACGTCCTAGTGAATGTGTCATGTAGATATTGGCTCCCCATTCCTACTCATCCTCCTGGACCTAACAGCTGCATTTGATACAGTTGATCACAACATCGTTCTTCACTGTCTGTAACACACTATTGGTCTCTCAGAAAATGTCCTTAACTGGTTCATATCATAAACAGGACCGAGCATGTTGCCCTGGAAAATTCAAAATCTTACACTCATAATGTCACCCATGGTGTTCCTCAGGGCTCTGTGCTAGGCCCAACCATTTTCACCATTTATGTGCTCCCCCTCGGCAATATCATCCGCAGACATGGGATACCCTTGCACTATTATGCTGATGACATACAGCTCTATTTCAAAATAACCCCATCTCCTCTGCTCCTCTGCCAAGATCCACACTGACTACCTGCCTGGAGGAGATAGAGGCTTGGATGAAGCGAAATTTCCTCCAGCTGAACAGTTCAAAAACAGAAGCCATTCCTTTTGGCACTGCACACCAGCTCCACTCCTCCACCATCACCAGCATCACCTTCTCTGGCCAAAACATTCCCTTTTCCCATCTGCCTCTAATTTGAGTGTTAAAATGGACCCTCACGCTACTTTTGACACCCCCATCAAACATCTCTGTAAGACCTCATACTTTCACCTCACGAACATCGCTACACTCCATCCAACACTCACTCTCGCAGATGCAGAAAAGCTCGTCCATGCCTTTGTCTCCTCCAAGCTGGATTACAGTAATGCACTCCTCATCAGGATCCCTGGCAAGAGCATTCAGAGACTGCAATACATCCAGAACAGCGCCGCCAGGATGGTGAGGGGGCGTAGGCATGATCATATCAACCCTATCCTGAAGACTCTTTACTGGCTCCCCATCTCACTCAGGATAGAATACAAGGTTTCCCTCCTCACCTACCAGTGTATTCATGGACACGCCCCTCCTTACCTGCGGGATCTTCTCACCCCTTTATTTAATAAATAAGAATCACGATTCAGATGTGAATCGATTTTTTTCGGCACCCCTACTGTAATCTTCCCACTGAAGGAAGAAAAAAGAAATCTTGGTCCTGCTATTAAGACCGATGCTAAGTTTTCAGAACAGCAAGTCGTTAGCTGGTTCAAGTCATACATATTGATGGCACCCCATGATGCTAATGGGAATTCTTGTGTTTACTGGACTGTGGCTGAGAGGAGGATGGCAGGTCATTGAATCGAACAAGTCAATGAACCTAGAGATTACTTGTTCTCTCCACTTTTAATAGAGCGCAGGATATAACAATGAAGGAATGAGCTACGGTTATGATGCAGAGTTTGTGTCCTCGGTCATTTCTGTGCGGAGCTTGCGTGTTTTATTTATGCCGGCATGGGTTTCCATCCTGTACTCTGGTTTCTTTCCATAGTTCAAAGACTAATTTCCGATAAGGTATGAGTTTAAGTTGTAATAGTGGTGTGTGTGTTGGCCCTGTGATGGTCTGGAGAGCTGTTCGGGGTGTACCTTGCTTTCGCCAAGAGTTGGCTGAGATAGGCTCCAGCCTCAACGTGCCCCTAATAGGATTAATCAGCTTGGCAGATGAGTGAGTGGGCGAGCAAGTGAATATCAACGGAGCCCACCCTTTTGATTTTTAAGTTGAATTGCGTAACAGGATTATAAATCATTAGTCGTCTAAAACTGTTCACTTTAAATCAGTATCGGAATAAAATTACATCACATTGCATTACAGCATAACGTGGAATCCGGACAGTCTTTAGGGTCACAGAGGTGGAACGGTGTCAGGATCTGGCACCGCAGAGGTGTACATCGAGCTCAGTAGAATGCATCAGTATCGATTATTTTATAATCAGCATGCATAGATTAATTCCAGTCAGTCAGAGCAATGCTATCGGGCAGCACCGAAGCTACACTGACTCATGCTGTCTGGATACGCATCGTCGTCTTTGCTCTTCTGTTACACAGGTGTCAGATCATCCAGGATTTATTACTATCCTCCTCCAAAACCCTCATCCCTGTCAGTCTGCTGTTCTGACCTCGGTTAATCACAAACTGGCAATCGCCTCCGTGTGCACACGTAGCAACCCCCTACACGCCAAGATATGTTTACCCATTATATGCAGATGCCTGTCATGGTGTCATAGTGATAGCATAGCCATCAATCAAAGTCCCGGCACTCTGCCCATTCTGGTCGCTTTCTGGGTCATTGCTAAAATGTTCATGCTCTTCTTTCACCGAATGGTAATATTTGTCAAAGAAAACAGTGGGGGAAATCAATTTTCTTGTCCTCTTGTCATATTTATAAAACAGCCCAGTCGGTCCCAGCGTCTTCTCTACGGGTTTGTTTCTTTCTTTTTTTTCCTTCTGATTGACACAAAGAAAACAAAGATTCATTTGATTGTGAACATCAGAGAGTCTGTGATGCTTGTGCTTCTCTAAATGGCAGCCATCTTTGATTATTGCAGCCCACTTATGTTCTCCAGTGCTGAGGATTTGTGTAGAGCTTCATGCAGAGCGAAGGGTTTTAAGGCCCTGTTGGTTGTACACTCCAACCAGCACATGGCCATTAGCCATCTGTTGTGTTGCTCGAGTTCTGTTTTGTCCAGCGGATTAAAACTTGTGTGTGTGTGTGTGTGTAAGCGTTTGTCTATGTTTGTGTCAAGGTATTGCTCACGTTGTCGGGACCTTTATCCGTTTACACGGTCACATTATGGGGACTTGTCTTCCTTATGGGGACAAAATGCAGGTAATATAAATATAATATAAATCATAAAACTGTGAGGTGAAGACATGTAAGTTTAGGGTAAGATTAGGGTTAGGCTTAGAATTAGTCTCTCTCTCTCTCTCTCTCTCTCTCTCTCTGTGTGTGTGTGTGTGTGTGTGTGTGTGTGTTTAAAAGTGGGTAAAAGGCAGAAGCCTGGTGAGCTGAGTGCCATATGTCCTGGCAGAGAGCGCATTGCTTGCTTCTTCTGGCAGGGCCGTAAGTCAAGTGTGAGTGGGCGGGGCACGTCAGCTCTCATGACAGTAGAGCTGGGAAACCAGCAGGGAGCACAAGTACTTGTCACCCAGGGCAAAGAGCCACCCTGCTTCCTCCAGCTCTTCAACGGAGGACTAATCATCCACCAAGGTTCCAGAGAGGACAGTGCCAAAAACACAGGTACTGCTCAACACACACGCTATTAATAATCGAAGTGTTAATATTTCACTTTTAGGTATAGTAACACCTGGTATTCAATTTCATGGTTTGCAAAAGTGCAATCTGAAGTATGAGGTGGTTTTCATGCACTTAACTCTTGGCTCAGTAGATCCTGCATCTATAATCTCACTCATATTGCCAACCACCAACTGGGCTGTAATTTCCTGCACTGTGTGTGCGCGTGTGTGCATGTGGGTGCACTTGTACATACAAGAGGTTGCGTGGGCCACAAGTTTTGCTTATCAGATTGTTATCAAGTTCTGCCACGTTATCAGAGTGAATGAGACCGAATGACTTTAGGAACTTGATTTCATGTGTACTGAGTCATACACCCTTATTCTTGGAATGGAATAATTCATTAAAACCTGAATTCAATCCCCTTTGAAATTCATTTCATTCCATTTCATTCAATTTCTTGATTCTAGTTTCACGGGTATTTCTGTGTGAGGTTTGCATGCTCTCCCCATGCCTGCATACAACGACATGCACATTAGGTCAAATAGCTTGTCTAAATTAGCCACAGGTGTGAATGTGAGTGCAAACAGTTGTTTGTGTCAGTGTGAGTGAGTGCAAACAGTTGCTTGTTGTCATGTTATACAACTATCGGCCCTGTAGTCACTGAGCCAGCCAGCTAATGCTAGTGATGCAGAAATCTTCTTGTTGTATTGTATTTTTTCAGGATGTGGTATTGTTTAATAAACCACTATACTATTTATTCTGGTAATAAAATCCCACTCATGACAGGTGCAGGTTAGTTTACTCACAGTACGTGAGTACATGTAGGAAGTTCATTATGAAGAACTTCAGATGAAGTCTGTCTCTCAGACCAGTTATTATAAAACTCTGTTTAATAGATGGTCTAGCAATGCAGTATAGTAAAGGTGTACTATAAGTAATGGCACCAAATAAGATTTTGCAGTGCATCCAAACCTGGAAGTCTGATGTCAGGGAGTCCACTAAAATGCTGCCTACACTGTGTGTGTGTGTGTGTGTGTGTGTGTGTGTGTGTGTGTGTGTGTGTGTGTGTGTGTGTGTGTGTCAGGTGGCTGGAGGTTGTTCTGTGTTCGTGGGGAGGCAGCAGAGGAGGCGTCTCTTCTGGAGGTGGAGTGCTGCAGTGCTAGTCTGCGCTCCCGCGGCTGTCTCCTTCTCCTGGGCGTACACCAGAGACAGCTATACCTGTGGCATGGCTGCAAGGCTCAGCCAATAGCCCACGAGGTGGCCAAGAAGACTGTGGAGCGCCTTACGCACATGTAAGTCATCATATGTTAACCTCTCACACATGAGTCACATGGCAAGGTATTTCAGTACCTTTTATTTACTAAGGTACTGATCTTTGGTGTGTGTGTGTGTGTGTGGCAGGTGTCCTCCAGAGCTCGGGTTAAACAGTAACACTAATCTGAAAGTGCAGGAGATAGAAGAAGGCACTGAGCCACAGGAGTTCTGGGATGTACTTGGCCAGAAAGACAGGAAAGCCTATGACTGTATGCTGCAAGGTACAATTATCTGGTCAAAACGTTCTAATAAATTTTTTCAGTCTGGGACGTTATTACATACCCGAGGGCTAGCCTGTTTTCCACATCCAGGGCCATTTTTAAATGTCAGATTTAAGGTTATGAAATTTTTTTTTCCAGAAAGATTTTTTTTCCAGAACTTCATATCACTACAGTCAAGTCATAAAGCAAATCATAATAGTTAAAAATTTGTGTGTGTGTCTATGTAGATCCAGGAAAATACAACTTCACACCACGTCTTTACCGCCTCAGTGCAAGTTCTGGAATCTTTGAAGGAGAGGAACAACTGAGTCCTTCACGAGTAAAAGGCTCTGTAATGGCGATGCCTTTCCTGCAGGAGAACCTTTACTCCGCCCCTCAACCAGGTTCCTATTCAGCTCTTAAACAACCCATAAACATAGCACATAACCTGGTAATAATAAGTACTAAAACTCATCTCTCAGCGCTCACTCATTTGCCTAACATTTTAATCCTACTAATAGGGTTGTGGAAAGGCTGGAGCCTATCTCAGCTGGCACTGGGCAAAGGCAGGATACATCCTGAACAGCTTGCCTTGACCATCGCAGTGCAACACACACACACACAACCATTTGTACTCAGTTTTACTTCTGCAAAACCCAGTTAGCCTGAGGTGCATGTTTTTGGACTGTGGAAGGAAACTGGAATACCCAGAGAAATACCCTTCCCCAAATGACTCTTGGTGAAATGGGGTGCACCCTGAACAGCTAGCCCGACCACTGTGGCAAGATACATACAACCATTCACACTCACCCTCACACCTAGGGGTGATCTGGAACAGCCAATCAGCCTAATGTGCTTGTTCTACTGGAGTACAAGGAGGAAACCCACCCAAGCATGGAGAGAACATGCAAATGCCACACAGAAATGCCCCAAGCCCAGGAATCGAACCCAGGACCCTCTTGCTGTGAGGCAAACGTGCTAACCATTGCGCCACCGTGCCACCCCACAGATAAACACTTCACATAAAATAACTTCAGGCCTGCTCACCCAACATCAGTACCTGACCTCAGCAGTGCGCTTGTTGAGTGAACACAAATCCCCGCGACCACACGCCTTCACAGTGGAGTGAAGAGTGGGTGGTATGACAGCAGGGAAGAGGGGACTAATTCTGGACTGGGGTTTTATAAAACATTGTATGGGTATGATGGTCAGGTGTCCACAAACCTTTGGCCTCATGATGTATGAGGGTTCTCATAAACTGTGTGTGTCCCTGGCAATGCTGATGCTGGAAAAAAACCTAAACATGTTAGTCAGTGCTTGTTTGTCCACATCTAATAACCTTTTAATTTTATAAGATACAATACATTTTTCATCACAGTCATTTAGCTAATATTGTACACATATTCGACTTGTACACACTGTAACTCTGTGTCTTGTCTTTTCTTTTTATTTTGCAACCGACTTTCCTTCCTCCCCCAACCCCTCTCTCTATGTAGCTCAGTTCCTGATAGATAACAGGATGGAGGTGTATCTGTGGCAGGGCCAGCAGCCAGAGGACGAAGAGTGCACGGGTTCAGCTAAGATCCGCTGGGACAACGAAAGGAAGTGTGCCATGGAAACAACCCTGCAGTACTGCAAAGGTTAGAGGTCACAGGCGTCCTGGAAAGATTCTACTAGATCTGTGATGCAACCTATCCTGACTATAGAGAATTTTTCCATTACACATACAAGAACAGTTTAGACCTGGGGATGTACAGTCATGAGAAAAAGACTCATAGGTGTCATAGGCCACAACTTTTTTTATTTTTTCGGAAAAAGAGCTCTTTATATCTTTTCATGATCACAAAGCTGGAATACATTTAAATACAATGGGTTCCACTTGCAGGAGGTTCTAATCAAATCTAATGGCACCTAATCATGAACAGCTGATTCTAATTTGATGATTTGATAAGTGTAAGGGTGTTCTTTACTTTTTTCATGTGTGACAGTGGTTAGAACGTTCGCCTCACAGCCAGAAGGTCCTGGGTTCGAGTCCCGGTTTCTGTGTGGAGTTTGCATGTTCCCTTTGTGCTTGCATGGGTTTCCTCCTTTTCTTTGTTGTTGTTGTTTATTTCTTTTCTGAAAAATGCAAAAGGTACTACAATTTTCCATGGGATGTGTTATTTTTTCATGACTGTAGTTCTCAGTGATTTCCTACCTACTTGAGAGAGAACCAAAACTGTACTAATGGTGTAACAGCTCATCATTATGGGGCTCATTTACATCATTAAGTTCACCATGTAATTATCTCAATCCCTACATAGGGACAACTGGGAGCACTCCATACAGCACTCTGTTTATTCTACACTACATTACATGGGGTTGCTCATCACTCTCCCACACTATCCATACAGCTTTATTTTCAAGTCTAGGATCTATAAGTCTAACATGTGACTAATGAAATTACATTACAAGACCATTATTATACACTGTACACACAACAATACACTGTTCATAGTGTAAAAAAAAACTCTGAGGAATCCTGAACAGATGTCACCATCGTAGCTTGCTATGCTCCTTTAGATGTACTCCGGTTATACTAACAATTCAGTGCATTCTGGGTATTTAGTGGACACTAGGGAATGTTGTTTGTACACTACTTATCACACTACATTGTAGGATTAAATGAGTGCACTGGCAGACCCAGTGTGGTGAATAGAGTTTCCGATTCTTCTCACGCTTCTTCTTACATCTGATTGGCTCTTTGGTTAGCTAGGTTATACGTGCAATGACAGAAATTGCATTGTTTTCAAGTTAAGATATCCATAAAGTTTCGCTGTTCACTTTTTGCTTTTGCCAGTGTACCTGTAGAGAATGCTATGTATGACTAGAATATGAAAGAGTATGTGTGTGTATCTTTTCAGCAAAGAACTCCAGAAGACCCCCGCCAGCTTATCTAATCTCGGCTGGAGCTGAGCCTCTCACCTTCACCAACATCTTCCCATACTGGCAGAAAGATCCCACTATCAGAGTGCAGGTACACACACTATCCCCCAGCCCTGACTGCCCGCACATCTGTACTGTAACTGCAACACTGTAAAACCATGTAGATATCTTTAAAAAGTTTAGTTGTTTGTATAAATGTGCCTGTGTGTATGCTTATGTGTGCTGATTCAGAGTAAAAGAAATAAGGTGATCCTGGTGCAAGATGCTCTGTCCAGGCTGAGTAAGAATCAGTACTCTCTGGAGGAACTGACCACCAGACCGCTGCCTGAGGGAGTCGACCCTCTGCACCTTGAGCTCTACCTGTCTGATAAAGATTTTCAGGTACACGCCCATCTTTTTTTTGCATCTGCCCAGATTTTATTTTTGCTAGACATTGCTATGAATCAGATTCACTTTGGTAATCATGTGAAATCTTCCAGGCTTTAAAAAAATCCACTTTTAGTTAAATTCTTGAAATTAGATTGTCTGGCATCATTTTCCATGAAGGTTAGCATCAAAACTGAATCATAGATGTCCCAGGGTAATAGCACCACAAGGGTTAGGCAGTGATGTCACATGGTGTGTAGGTCAATAAGTAGGTGATTATCAGTGTCACAGATGGGGCATCACAACATAGGGACACAGAGTCTTGGTCTCAGTAGAGCATTGCCAAAGCCATATTCACAGGAAGCAATCTGCGATAAGCGATCATGCAAACTTATTGATCGCCTGCAAAATGAGCGATGGGAAGTGGGCGGGCACGGAGTTCAACTAAGCTGAACGTTCACATGTGATTCAAGTGACTACCAATCAGAGCTTGTAGATACTATTGACTGATAGATGCTGAACAAACCTTTTCCTATTCTTGCCATAAACCTTGTAAAATAGGTATGCAGTACAACATGAATGTGAATGTGAATGCTGCTGCAGCGGTCTATCTCAGTACATGGGATATTCCACAATTATAACATGTGTTTTCTGACTGCGGGTGCATGTTTATTTGTTACAGACGGCCCTGGAGATGACAAGAGGAGAGTTCAGTGCTCTCCCCAACTGGAAACAGCTTAATCTCAAGAAGAGCAAAGGTCTCTTTTAGCTTTGGAATAGAGTATTCTCGGAAGGAAGGACGAATCCTTTTGTGTGTTGATGTGGGAAACCAGTCCATGTATAATACCAAATGTACAGTGTGAACTTTTTTAAAACAGAAAACTGACCTGGCAATGTTGTAGAGAAGCTTTTCTGAAAGTCATTTATTGTAGCAAGCTAGCTTTATACATGAGTTATACATGATTATGTACCCTGAAACAAAATGGTATACAGCCTGGGGATATTTTGTCAATTATATCAACTTATATTTAACTATGTACAAGCTTGAATTTTGTTATGGGTAATACAGGTCTGTTTTAAGGAAGAGGCGATTTTTTAAAAGCTAGCCTCCTAAAACTCCTAACTTTCTATTCTTCAACACGTTTGCTTTTATTACCCTTTTATTACCAATTGGCAAAAGAAACTGCTTTTTAAAGCCATATAGTCTTACAGTCTTACAGTGTTATATGTGGAGTATGAGTTCTAATGATGTGGCTTTCCAGTATATACTGCCTATATTACTGCAAATAATTGTTAATAATATTTTCTTTCTTTCTTTTTTTTTTGTAATTAAATATAATGTGGAGTTTATGAAATTATACACAGTGTGCGCTGTTTTTATTCTAATTGGACCATTCCTGCTTTAACCACTAGGTGTCAGGCTTGCTCACATTTAAGAGAACACTGTGTCATAAAGGCCAACAGTTTATACCTGTGCAAAGGCATAACAATCATAATCCTTTATTGATCCCAGAGGAAATCGTGTGCTCACAGTTGCTCCATACCAAATAAAGTATGGGATAAAGATAACCATATGTTTCAGCATCCTAAAGGCTCGCTTTATGTTTAGCATAAATCTGTAATAAGGATGTGTTATGAAGGAATGAGTTACTACAGGTGAAACTCGAAAAATTAGAATATCGTGCAAAAGTTCATTTATTTTAGAAATTCAACTTAAAAGACTTTTCATGGCTTAACGCTTATGAAATCCCCAAATCCAAATCTCAGAAAATTTGAATATTACATTAAAATCAATAAAAAAAGGATTTAAAATACAGAAATGTCAGCCCTCTGAAAAGAATAATCATGCATATGTACTCAGAACTTGGTTTGGGCCCCTTTTGCATGAATTACTGACTTAGTGCGGTGTGTCATGGATGCTATCAGCCTGTGGCACCGCTGAGGTGTTATGGAAGACCAGGATGCTTCAATAGTGGCCTTCAGCTCTTCTGCATTGTTTGGTCTCACGTCTCTCATCGTTTTCTTGGCATTGCCTCAGAGATTCTCCAGGTGGTTCAGGTCAGGCGAGTTTGCTGGCCAATCCAGCACAGTAAGCCCACGGTCATTGAACCAAGTTTTGGTACTTTTGGCAGTGTGGGCAGGTGCCAAGTCCTGCTGGACAATGAAGTCAGCATCTCCATAAAGCTTGTCTGCTAAAGGAAGCATGAAGTTCTCTAAAATGTCCAGGTAGGCGGCTACATTGACTCTGGACTTAATAAAGCACAGTGGACAAACACCCGCAGATGACATGGCTCCCAAAATCAACACAGACTGTCGGAACGTCACACTGGACTTAAAGCATCTTAGATTATGTGCCTCTCCATTCCTCCTCCAGTCTCTGGGACCTTGGTTTCTAAATGAGATGCAAGATTTGCTCTCATCAGAAAAGAGGACTTTGGACCACTGAGCAACA
>JBCNYG010000019.1:22827339-22844850 GCA_039654305.1 Porochilus rendahli
ACACATACTCACACCTAGGCTTAATTTCGAACCAATTGTCAGTAGTGTTTCAGTTAGGGTTCAAATAGAAATGATTCTATTTGCATTCCTTTCTTTTTAAATGCAGTAATCGTATAAAACCTCCTTGTTGAACCTCATGGCCAACGCTTCTGTGAAGATTTTGTTTGTTCTCTCCATGCCCGTATGTTAGTATTTTGTAAAACACCTTTTGCAGCAGTTACAGCTGGAATTTCTTAGGGGTATTTGTCTATGAGATCTAGCACTGCTCCAGCATCTTTAAGAATTTTTCTGTATATATGAATATTATCAATCATTGCCTCAATTCTGACCAGTATCCTGGTCCCTGTCAATGAAGAATATCTCCACAGCATGATACCGCCACCACCATACTTCACTGTGGGAATGGTGTTCTTGTGTTGGGTTTGCACCAAAGTTGATGATCAAAAAGTTAAATTTAAGTCTCTTTTGACCAGAAGACCTTCTTCTATAAGTTTGGGGGAGTCTGCCACATGCCTTTTCTTCAAACTTCAAACATACTTTTACATTTTTTTTCTGACCAACCTTCCACAATGCCCAGCTCTGTGGAGTGTATGTTTTAGAGTGGTCCTATGGACTGACACACCAGTCTTCACTGTGGAGCTTTCCAGCTTCTTCAGGGTTACCTTTGGTCTTTTGTTACCTCTCTGTTTAATGCCCTCTTTGCCTGGTCTTTAAGTTTTTATGGATACCCTCTTTAGGCAGGATTGTTGTTGTGCCATTTTCTTTCAATTTTGTAATAATACATTTAATGATGCTTGATGGGATTTTTATGGTTTCAGATATTTTTGGATAAATAACCCTGATTTGTACTTTTCCATAAACATCTGTTTGAAAAGATTCTTAGTATTCATGGTGCCACCTGCATGTGCCAAATGTGTAATTAGTGGTGTTGCAGACTCTGGGGCTTTTCATAACTGATGTATGTATACTGAGAACATGTCACTTATATTGTACACAGGTGGACCTTACATAAGTAATTATTTGATTTCTGCAGATAACTGGTCCCACCAGATTTTATTTATGGGCTTTGTAGCAAAGAGGATAAATACATTTACATGCACTTTTGGGATTTTTTATGTTTTACCAACTTTGACTATTTTTGTGTAGGTCAATGCTGTGGCAAAAAGTGTCCAGTTCACGACGCAAGAAATCAAAATTCCTTTCTTGGGTGTTTATATAGCCTTTAGGAAAACAAAAGCATACAGTCAATCATACAGAAGAAATTGTTCAGAGAGAAAAATCTTGGACTGTGTCAACCAGCTGCATTGGCTTGTATAGTGCCCATTTCACTCTGATTGGTCTATCATGGCATCATGTCTCTACTTGACCTTGTTCATATCTCCATGATCAACATCTCTCAAGCTGACCTTGAAGCATAGACTCAACCCTCCCTTATCGCTTAGGACGGCCACATTTTGTTCCACTGTTCCGTGTTCAAGGTCAGCCAAGCAATCCTCGTACAGAGTGGAATGGAATTAAAAAAAATAATCTTACACTGACTTCAGTGAATAAACTCCTCATACAATAGTCACATAAATCATCCAATAATTAAATAGTGCAGTAAATCATACAGTTGCTATCCGATAGGTATAATCATTAACAATTTAAATGTATATTTAATTTGAAATGACTTCACTGGACAGTTCTCCATTTCAGAATTACAAATGTCTTTATATAAAGGAAATATCGTCACTGATTCCAAAGATATTACCATTTCTGTATTCATATTAATATTCATGTTGATGCTGTTAATAATCAATAATTAATTCAAGTAGGGAAGTCCGGCAATTTGCATAAGATTTATGGAGGACCAAATAAATTACATCATGACATTTCAGACTGGAAGGCCATAGGCCTTCCTTAGTTCATGGGTTCAAACCCACAGCACAAACAGTTTTCCTCCACATCATCCATTACATTAAAAAAATCCATTTAGATTACATGTTGTTAGGCAATATAGGAAAAATGCCAAAGGAGTGCATACATTTGCAAAGCACTATTTTTTTTAGTGTCTGACTCTACAACTGGTACAACCTGATCTAGAACCTGTTAACCAAAGTTTATTAATACAAAATCAAACCAAATAGCCTATCGTGCTATAACAAAATGTTATTTATTTCCAAACTTTATTAGGGTTAGGTCGAGGCTGGTGCCGATCCCAGCCATCTCCAGGGGAAGGTGGGGTACAGTTTGCCAGAGTATCACAGTGTCAACACACACAACTAATCACACTCACATTTACACCCAGGGGCAATCAAGAACACCCATTTAGCCTAATTTGCATGTCTTTTAATTAAGGTTTTTGGTTTTTAATAAACCAGAGCATCCAGTGGAGACCTATGCAAGCAAGGGGAGAACATCCAAATTCCATGTAAAAATGCTTTTGATGGGCATATGGCTCAAACCCAGGACCTTCTTGCTCTGAGGCAGGAGTTCTAATCATCATTATATGAGATATTTTAAAATGATGGAGATTATTAGGACTGAAAGAGAATTCACGCTGATGAAAACTTTGGATCAACTCCAACAACAAAAAAATCTGAACAGTGCCATCATTATGTATTATTGTTGGGAAATCTACCCCATGCAAATGTAATCTAATTTCCTAGTCAGTAGATGAATGTATGAGAGTGAGTTCAGAGCTAGTGTGAAGTGTTTAGCTGTTCTGCTTTGGATTAAAGATTTGATTGACTGACTTCATACTGTGGTATGATTTAATTTATTTTTAATAATAGGTTTAAGCCTCATTTCCTTTCAAATGTGGTCATGTGACAGTAATGAAGCCAATCAGTTTACAAAGTCGTTGGCTGTAATATTCCATCTATTCTGTCACACATTTACAAATGTACCATACCTTACACACTGCAAAAAAGAAACATCTTTTAAATGAAGACTGCACTATTCTAATCTTCCTACCCTCAGGACAGGGCTATATTTCGACAACTCGATTCATGCTTGTCACATTATAGAACAACAGTGAACTGGCATCATCTGTATGGCCCTTAACATTATACGACTCACAGGCCATAACCTATCAAGATTCTGCTGCTAATTAGTCCACTAGGTATCTGTATCTCTCCTGGGTTTAGTTTGATTAATAACAGATTGATTTGCTCGTCACACTATGTCACCCTGCTAAATGAAACTGGTAGTAGATGTAATAATGATCAGCGGGCCTTGCTACCAAACAGAAGGGGATGATTACAGCAAGAAAAAGGCACAGCCTCCGAGGGGGACACTGTTCTGTCTACCACCTAATAAGTTTGATCCATCATTAAAATGGGTAAAAGAGGACATACGTGTGTGGGAAAGAGAAACAGAGTAAAGGTAAAGGTTGAGTTAGTACCTCTGCCTGACTAAAAGAATCCCTTTCTGTGTTTATACCACAGGAATAATGCACAGGATGTTACATGAACAGCTCTGTGTGGCGAATAATGACTCCTGCTGCCTGGAAGTTTTCTCTTCGGAGCCTCACTCCCCTGACCCTACTCTTTCTTTCAGGCTACCGCTCTTCATCTCTACCCCTTTCCATCCGTGCCCACTCTCTCACTCCACAGCAGGGAGGATGATGAAAAGACAGTAGTTGGTTGTATATGTGTGGATAAGTTTATAGATACAGTTGTCTTTTCTTCTTCAACAGAACCATTCGTCCATCTAGACCTATGTTCACACACCTCACCAGGATGCACAGATGGTAAACAAGATTGGGTCTATCATTTGACCTTTTTATTTATTTTCAAGATCCTGTGTAACTACATTACACAGCGCAAATGCTCAGAAAAAAGACGACACTAACCATTTCTCATCTGCTGCGGTGCCAGAAATAAGAAACTCTCATGAATTTATACAGATGTCCAGGCAATATTGATCCTCCTGTTTTAGTCCCGGTAATGGAAGCTTTCATTTTTCCACCAGAAAATGTCAAAAATAAAGAAAAGGCTAATGGCTATATATATATTAAGAGGCATTAAAAAACAAAAAAAAATGTCAGTGTTCTTCAGTGACTGCAGTCTGTCAGAGCCATGCCAACATGTGCTCTGAACGACCGGATTCCTTCTTCCCTCAGCCTTCTGTGCATTGTTCGAGCACTGATGTGGTTGCAGCGAGTACCAGGAACCTTAGCCGCTGTCAGTGTTGCTCGACAGAAACAGTCCCTCAGATGCGTCACCCGGATATAACGGGCTTGTGCACGTGTAGTGACACGGGGCTGGCCGGGTCTTGGTTTGGTACTGGATGGTTCCCGTCTGTCTGGCGTATCTGAAGGCATACTACAGTTGAATGATTTAAGCCAAAGTGTGCTGCTACCCTTGCAGCAGTCATTCTGGCACTCAGCATTCCCAGGGCCACTATTCACAAACTTAACCCTTTTTACCAGGCTTTTTATAGCCAGAGGTCCCACTTGACAACAAACACACATGTTGTGATCTCACGTGCCACTTTATGGATTATTCAAGTGTGGCTAAGGTATCAGACTTGTGATCGTGCCACGTGCACATGCTAATGTGGGCATTCACTTTTACTTATGAGAAATTGGTTACTACGCCACACTCGACTACTTAAATTTGTTATTAAATTTTCTTGTTTATATACAACATGTTGTACATTTGTGCTTGTTGGGTTTTTAATGCCTCTCTGTATATATCAAATAAAATTATTTTTAAAGGTGTGTTATTTGTTTGGCATAGCCCAGACATGAACTCTACATAATATATGTGCACAGAGAAAGCTTTATATACATATACACAGTGTATTTATATTCACACACACACACACACACACACACACACACACACACACACACACACACACACACACACACACACACACACACACACATCCACACACATCCACACACTAACTCTAACCCCTTGATTTGCAGCCTGAAATGAAGATACATGTAAAAATTCTTTTTACAGATTTATTTACTTAGTGCAGGTTATAACAGCCATGTGAAAGATTAAATAGGAAAGGATGATTAAAGAACCGCCCTTTCTAAACACATACTTTTTTGACTCATAAATATATAACATAAATGTAATATAAATGGCATAATATAAGATTTGTGAGCCAGTCTGGGAAAACTCTACAAAATCAAAAATTTCACTTTTGACAGGGTAGATAAAAGAACCATCCCTTTTAGAATATTAACATGTTGTTGCTTTGCAGCCTGAAATGATGACACACACACACACACACACACACACACACACACACACACACACACACACACACAGACACACAAACTTTTCTCCAGCTGCATTTAGTCAATGCGATGTTTAATATCCAAGTGAAAGACATAACAGTAACAGCTCAGAAAAAGCATCAGGTTAAATGATTACCGCTTCAAAAATCAGTCCACCTGTAATGAACTGGAAAGTATTCTGATTAATTCAGCATAAAAAACAGCTGTTCCTTAAACATTCAACTGCTTTGCAAGTTTAACTGAAAGCAAATAATAAACTACGGGTGGAAAGGAATTGTCAAAAGATCTCAAGAATAAAGAGGTGGACAGGCACAAGTCAGGAGACGTATCAAAAAATTTCAAAAGCCTTATCAATGCCTAGGAGCACAGTAAAATCCATAATCAAGAAAAGTGTTAAGTACTGTTACGACCCTTCTAGATCAGGCTGTCTCTCCAAACTGAATGGAAGAGCAAAGAGGAAAACGATCAGTGAAGCTAGTAAGAAGCCTGTGGCAACTAATGGCCTCCATGCCAAATGGTATATCTGGCAGAAAGCTAAATATCTAAACAACCAATGAACACCATACCCTCAATAATGCATGGAGGTGGTACCATAAGGCTGTGGGGGTGTTTCTCTGCAGCAGGGACTGGCACACTTGTCTCCTTCCAACAAGGCAATAAGCCACAATTGACCCCACAGTGGCTGAAGTACAAAAAGTTGAATGTCTGTTCTGACCACTGCACCACAGTGCCGTTTTCATTACAGTGAATAATATTGAAAGAGCTTTTTAAAATCCATTGCCAGGCTCATAGGCATTCACAGCCTTTTTTTAAAGGCCTTAGAGAGCTCTTTGGACCGTGGCATGATGTCACCACACACTTTAATAGCAAAGAAAACACCAGACCCTGGATGTCGGTTTAAATAAAACAAATTTCACTTGAAGAAGGTTCTAAGCAATGACACCTAATCTGAAACACCTGATTATAAATGTATAAATTTGAAGGTGTGATAAATGTAAGTGTGTAGGCCTACTTTTAATTTTCCATTTGAGTGATGTGTTTTTTATAATTAATTTTTTTATATAAATTATGAAAATCTATATGTTGCGTGTCATTAGTCAAAGTATCACCTTTATCTTTAGGCACGTTTACAAAGAGGAGAATTTTTCACATACAAAAAAAGATTTCACATAACTATATTTGATTCTTTTTTCCCCCAACAGTCCAGTGGGAAAAATATAATTCTAGTTTTGGTTTAAAGAGTTCTTATATTGTGAGCAGTGGAAAAAGGCTTAGATTGTTCTACCAAAATGAATTTCATACAGATATAAAGGACCAGGACATTTCAAATTCAGCAGCTCTGAGAAGCCCGCTACAGCCTTTCACTAATGTTGCATTTCTGACACATTTGTCTTGGACTCTGTCATACAGTCCGGCCTCCAAGAGGATTTTCATTGCGACAAACTACAGTTCCATTAAGTGCGAAGAGCCTTTCAAAGAGAAAAGGAAATACATACCTCTACGGGTGGACACGGTCTCTTGTAGTTTCTTTGTGAGTATTTCAAACAAGTCACTTTTATTGTATTTAAATAATTACATGACTACACCTACCCCTAACCCAACCCCTTAATAAACAAAAGGAAGCAATCTTAGTTTTTGAAATAAAATCTGCTTTTTGTTACTTTTTTCCCTCCCATCAGATATTGACAAGTTCCAGTTTGTTGAATATTTCTTTCTTTTTTGGAACCCTTGTTTCTTATAAACAGACACAGCTTCTTTCTCTAAAATTACATTACTATGCTCTTCCCAGCAGCCTTGACTCAGCCTGAGCTTAGCAAGTATGGGAGCGTGTGGGTTAAGCTGCTGGAGAGTGCTTGGTGGGTTCCACAGACTAAATTCATTTCCAGCCATATGACAAATGACCCTGTCAGCCTGGTGACTGCCGTGCGCACACAAGGTGCCCTTGAGCAGGAGTATCTCCAAACAAATCATTAACCCCAGACCCTGGATTACTATACAACCACACACACACACACACACACACACACACACACACAAAGTGTGGCATCAGAAACATTCAAATATCCTGCTGAAAAGATTGTTGTGTGTGTATTAATCAATGCAAGAACATGTTAATTGCATTGCCCGTTATCCTTTGGCCTCTGTCATGTGATCTCTACTAACATTACCATACCAACTCAGTGGAATCCAGTTCACTTCACTATTATGTAAAATTACCAATGTCATTTTCAATAGTGATAATGTCTGGACACAATTTTTGAAATTAAAATTTCACTCTGATAATCTATTTAAATTGAAAAGTTTTGATGTGCTTAGCAATTCTGATAGGTATTTGCTGATTTGTCAGTGCTGTATTTTTGCTGCTCCTGTGAGAAGCTAGCAGTTTTGTGCCACTCTCATGTTACAGGGATACTTTGCTACCTCAGTTACTATACAATACAGCAACCAAATTCAAATGAGAAAGTTTCCACTAAACTCACTATAGTGGTGCTTAAAAGTGTGTGAACACTTCAGACTTTCTATATTTCTGTATAAATATGACTTAAAACATGGCTAGATTTTCACACCAGTCCAAAAAGTAGATAATAAAAAAAACAATTAAACATGTGTAGTGTATGTGTAGTGGGCAGTGGTGGCTCAGCGGTTAAGGCTCTGTGCTCCTGAGCAGAAGGTTGGTGGTTCAAGTCCCAGTACCAGGGTGCCACTGTTGCCACTGTTGGACTCAATTGCTCAGTTGTATAAATGAGATAAAAACGTAAGTCATTCTGGATAAGGGTGTCTGACAAATGCTATAAGTGTAAATGTGAACCTCTAGGATTAGCAGTTAATCTGAAGGTGTAAATCAAAGAACTGATCTTCACAACAAGTGTTTGGAGGTGTATCTTGGCATAAAAACAAAATGCTTTCTTAGCACATCAGGGTGGAAATTTTACAAAACCATCTTTAAAGAATTTGGACTTCCACAGTCAGACACATTTTGTACAAATTGAAGAAATCTAAGACCACTGTCACCCTCCCCGGAGTGCTCAATCAACAAAGGTCACTCCAGGTGCAATGCGTGTAAAAGTTGGTGCGGTCACCAAGGAACCTGGGTAGCTTTACCAACTAAAGGCCTCTCTCACAGTGACTAATACTTATGTTCATGAGTCCACTGTTATTATAAATAAACAATAATGTTAGGTATGGCAGTGGACAAGAGAGAAGGATACTCTAAAAATATTTTGTGAATAAATGAGACCAAAATACACTTTCATTTAAATGAGAGGAATTTTTATTATGAACTTTTAAACTTCAGCATAAGAACCATTTTCTATCTATGAAACATGGTGGTATCATGGTTCCAGCCTGCTATGCTACATCTGTGCCCAGATGACTTGCCATCGTCGATGAAACAATGAATCCTGAATTATACCAAAATTTGGTACAATTCAAAATCAAAAATACCTGAATTTTATAGAAAAATATGAGGACATCTGTGATCTGTCATGTAGCAAAAACACAACCCTAACCAAAAAAGGCAAGTGGGGATGGTGGTGTAATGGTTAGGGTGCTGGGTTTATGGTGCTGCGATCACTCTGTTTCAAGACTGCCATAATTGTACCCAAACATTCAAACCTGAAGTCTGTCCTGCGTAGATTCTACAAAAATGTGAGTTTTCTGATGAGAGAAAAAAACACACTGGAGCCGGTCTACACCAACATTCCAGTTGATCATAAAGCCATCCCCCTGCCACATATCGGACTCTCAGATCATCTCTTTTTGTCCCTGATTCCTTCTTATAAACCAAAAATCTGCCTCTGCAGCTCTACAGGATTTTTTTTGACTCTACAGGCTGGGTAATATTCATAGTACTGAATCCAATCAGAATGTCATGGGAAGGGAATCAAGCAGTTTATGTGAGGAAATCCACCAACATCCCAGAGTTGAAGATGTTCTCTATGGAGAAATGGACTGGAATTTGGTTCCATTTATCTGCTTTTATGCCTTGTATGCAAATTCAATAATGTTTTAGGTCATATTTATGTGTAAATATAAAAAGTTGTGAAGGGGTCACAAACTTTCAAGCATCACTGTAACAGTCAGAAAAACTTTTTAACAGAAAAGGTATTTTCTTACGTTTCGTCAATTTGTCATTTTCCATTTTTCAGCAAAGTTGCATCATATTAATGCGAAATCTAACATGGAACTCTTAGAGGCAGGAAACTGTAACAATCAATTAGCAGAAGCTGAACACAAGTGTGTAAACTCACAGCGCTGCTTGTTAAGGCTAATCCAATAATCTTTGTAAGAAATCCAAGCAGGGAGCACAGACAGGCACCAAAACAAATAAGGATAATCCATGATTTAAAAGAATATGAAAAGACAAGGAAGAAAGAAAAAAGAAGCCCAAAATGAACAGGTAACTGGGGAAAAAAATAACGATATACCCATGCGTGACAGGATTTTGTGATGTGCTGCAATCTTGAGACTTGAAGTTTGAGAACCAAATATTAAATATCGTGTTCCAGAATCCAAAGTAGCTGTACAGTGTTGAATTATAGCAGAGACTTGGCTCGGTTAGTTAGTCATTACAAGAGAATGATGACATTGATGGCGGTTTAGCTTGTTTGAGGAGAGTGTACATATGGGGGAAAAGAGCTTAAAAAATGCATGATTACAGTGCTGCTGCATAAGTCTATTTGGAGATAAATCACACAGGTGCAGAAGAGCATTGTGGGTAATACAGGCAACCATAGGTCACAGTGAAAAATGGACAATTGTAAATAGACCAAAGTCAATGATAAAGGTTTAAATTAAATAATCTAAATGAATTTAAAACAAATCTTTTGCACAGTTGAAGATAAAATATTGACCTTATTAATTCCAAAACTATATGCCTTCTATGTAAGCATTTTAAAATGTTTATATCACTACACAGGGCAGCATGGTGGCATAGTGCTTAGCATGTCTACTGCACAGCAGGAAGGTTCTTGGGCGTTTCTGTGTGGATGTTCTCCTTATGCTTGTGTGGGTTTTCTCCAGGTGATCCAGTTTCCTTCCACAGTCCAAAGACATGTGTGAATGGTTGTGTGTGTATTGGCCATGTGATGGACTGGCGGGTGTACCCCTTCCCCGCCAAGAGATGGCTAAGATAGGCACCAGCCTCCCTGCAACCCTAATAGGAATAAGCAGTTTCGCAAATGGATGTATGGCACATTTGTAAAATTGACCACAAACCTTTGTTAAAAAAGGACAATATTCCATAAGTCTTATTGCTTCTATTAAACCAGATGTTTGGATGACACTAATGGATTTGATCAAACACAAAATCAAATGTTTAAAGCCCATGCCTGCATAAGTGCACATTGCCAATACAGAAAAAAGGGATGTTACAAATACTGTGAATTTCTAAAATTCATGTAAATATTTCAAACATTCTACTTCTGAAATAATACAGTTTACTCTACTTTAAACTGATGTCAACTTTGTGTGTTTTGCATGGATGGTTTCCCGTTTAAATGTGGGGTATACTGTTTAGTTTAAAATGCTATTTTTAAAATTACTTTTGTACTGTTTAGCAGACACTCTTATACAGAAAGAGGTGGATACTTTGGAATCTCTATAAAAACCCTTCATTTCATGCTGGTTCAGAAGGTATAGGTAAACTAAAAATACCATTGATAAATATTCAATTGTGAAAAACAATTCTGTGAAAAACAATTGTTGTTATTACTAGCATTGATTAAATTGAACCAACACAAACCCTTTAATTAAGACAAAATGTGTAATGCATTTCTCATAAATAGTGCTGCCTCACCACCTAATGATAATAATAATGATCATAATAATCATAATAATCATAATCAGCTCCATACTGTGACACCATGCTTAACAATAAATTATACCAGAAGTTCTGTTTAATAACACAGTGAATACGTCTAGAGACACATCCTATATTGATGTTTTCCAAGATAAAAAAAAATCTGGTGCATTTAATTCAAGTACATGGTGCGGAAAATGTTACCCATGAAAATACAAACGGAATAGATTCATACATACAGCACGACAAAACTTGATTAATGTTGACCCTTTTTAACAGGTTACTGTGCACTGCTGTAAACCACAGAAAGCTAGAAGGTAGAACATTACAACACAAATAATGAATGAAAGAATTAATGAAGTGTGTTATACTATCGAAACTTGAAGGTAGCTGTCATTATTGGTCCATTACATTTAAACAAAGGTCCAAATGCAATTAATACAACTCATACAAGACGATTATACAACTACTAACATATAATATTGTCCAAAAGTGAGTAAAGTATACCATAGTTGCATTCAGTAATCACTGGGCAACATGCATTGAGTTGTATCGTCATACAAAGGGGTTACACTCCTGAGAGATTTAAGCAACATTAACTCTGATTTATTCAGCAACAGCTTCATGGAATCATAGTGTTTTTTTCTCACATTATAGCTGATTAATAACAATTTATCTCATAGTTTTGAATTTTAACATTAAAGGAGTTTAAAAGAGTCTTTTTTATTTTAGTTTCACCGTTCTGTGTTTTTTGTTGATTCACCATTGATTCCACGTGCATTTTTCCTTTTGTGGAGTTTGGTAGGGGAAGCATGGGGGTGCAGTCCACCTCACACAAAGAAGGTCCTGGGTTCAATTGCCTTGCATGGGGGCCTCTGTGTGGGGTTTGCATGTTCTCCCTATGCTTGTGTGGGTTTCCTCTGCGTACTCTGGTTTCCTCCCACAGTCCAAAAACATGCAAAGTAGGCGAATTGGCTGTTCCAAATCACCCCTAGGTGTGAGAGTGAGTGTGAATGGTTGTTCTTTTGTTGGCACTAACGAGTTGTTCAACGTGTACCCCTCTTTCATGCAGAGATGGCTGAGATAGGCACCAGCTTCCCTAAGACCCTGATTAGGATTAAGTGGCTTTGAAAATGAATGAATGTTTGGTGGATGTCACTAAATATAAACAAGCTTTGTTTTTTTTTTTCAAAACTTTTTTTTTTAAATCAGATGTTTAACATATGCATGTGAGTATGAATAAAGATGGATAACAGAAGACCATTGTGTTGAGTTTGTAATGAACCAAGCACAGCACTGGAAACAGACAGAGATGGTTTCCTGTGAGTCCACTTTATCGATATGCAGTTGATGTATGTTGTGTTGATTCGATGTGATGGACAGGCATATTTTATATTTTCCACTGCTGGATTTTGGGGGCACCATCTAAAGAGATGCAGTGACAGAAGTGATGTAAAGACAACTTAATTGAGCTAGCATTAGGATACTGTTACTAATTAGTGGGTAAGTTCGTGTACCTGTGTCTGTGTGTATGCGTATGTGTGTTTGTGTGTGTGTGTGTGTGTGCGTGTGTTGCGTGGGAGTGCACTGGTAATGAAATTATCTGTTTTTATTTGCTGCCTGAAAGCCTGAGCTTACTCTGATGGAGTTAATTGACTTCATTATGAGAGCTGCTCTGCTCTGAACTGCGTAGGTGACAAGTGGCCTGACTGTTTTAGACACCTAACAACACCAAACATGATAAAGAGGAAGTTAACAATGTTTCAGGGTGAATGTGACAGAGTGGGTCTGTACATTCTGTGATAAGTGATGCGTGTTGATGTGTGCAGTGAGTGTATTTTATTCCCCTGACAGACTTGCTATTGCCCTGGCTGATGATAGACTGCTCATTATAAAGACACCATTTTTTCTAGGAATAGTATCATCATGATTATTCTCTGCACATTGCTTCTCTGTTCACTCTCAGAGATATTTTCCCATAAACTGTGTGTGTGTGATTGTGTGAAGGGGGTTATATCTTGGCCCCCACGAGGACAGAGATATGTGATCATTTTTACCCCTCAGCCAGTTATGGCTGGAGGGGTGTTGCCATTGGCTTGGTGGCTTTGGTTGGGTGGTGTGACAATAACTTTGTCCAGGCCATTACTTGGCTCAGGCACAGGTCAGCTTTCTAAACTTTTGCATAGGCACTCCCTATGACCTAACCTGTGCTTGGATTGAATTTAAAGCAAAACTCACTAAATAGAAAGGAAAGGATGTCTACAATTATCATACATGCTTGCAACATGCAACCTGCTTTAATAAAAAGGGCACTTGCTCAGTTCAGTTGGGTTAGGATTAGGGTTCTGTCGTAACTTTATTGCATAATAAACTGAATCAAAAGAAGGAAAAAAACCAGTGGTGATGAATTTGGATAGCTTTGATAGTGGATAAAGTTGTTATCTAGCAAGTTTGATACAAGCTTGTGTTCATGTATGAAATATTACGCGAGAACATTCACTCATTAATTTTCTGAACCTATTAAACCTAATTAGGGTCGCAGGAGGCTGACGCCCATCTCAGCTAACTCTGGGCAAGGGCAGAGTACACCCTGGACAGCTTGCCAGGCCATCGCAGAGCATAAGCACGCTGACAGCTATGCAGCCTACTCTTGACGAAAGTCAGCGATGGTTCTTTTACATGCCTCTCACAATAGACAGTGAGAGACATGGCCTTTCATAACCCAGTTAGCTGCACTGGGGGGACAGCAGTGATTTATGTTTTCTAATTGCCTAGCAACAACGTTTGTCAATGCTTGAAAAAAGAGTGTTGAGTGTTAATGTTGCCTACTTCCAATTCATAATACAAATATCCATTTGAATGTGACGTTTCGTTGACAATAAAATATTTATGCATTTCCATCTTTTTCAACATTTGTGCAAAAATCTCTACAAATCTGGTAGATTCAATTGACGACTGGAAGATATCAGGACTCATAAGCACAATCTTAAACAAGGTATTTCCACAGAAATGTTTTCCAATCCTTAAGTTGTGCAACCCTCGTGTGTTTACAGACCTCTCTTCTAACCAGGTGGAATGTATATGACATGCAATCTATGTAACATTAATTATTAATTTTTTGAGTAAATTATTTTAGAGCGAGAAGAGGTAGAAATGAGCGAAAGAAATCGAGAATGCAGAAAAAAGAGTGAAGGAAATGGAAATGTGCATTAAATTTTAATGAAGGAATGCATGGATAGGGAGTGGGTGACTGAAGGTGTGTAAAACACCGCTGGATATATTCATATCCAAAACAGCAGGTCCTGCTGTGTGTTCCTGGTATGCAAGTGGTAACTACCTGCCAAAGATGGTCCAAGGAAAGATAATCAGTGACCTGCCAAGAGTGTCATGGGTGCCCAAGGCTCCGTGATAGGTGATATTATCATTGATAATACTGGCAATAATATAAAGGTGTCAGAACTTTGCAGCTTGCTGCCTATGGTGGTGCCTAGACACAGACAATTCAGGTGACTGATTGGTGTGATGTATTTCAAATCTAACTGATGCAGTGAGTAGTTTTTCATTTCTTGAACAAACATATTAGATGTCATTGAAAAGATATCAATATGTTTCAACCATTCATTAATTCATTCATTCGCCAAACCACTTTATTCTACTAGGTCCATGGAGAGGCTGGAGCCTATCTCAGTCAACTCTGGGCAAAGGTATATAACTAAGGTCTTTTGTGCATTTAATCGATCCAATTAAACAAGGCTCAGCTGGATGAAAATCACACTTTTATGGTGCATGAATGAAGCAGTTATTTTGTCACTAAGGCTTTGCATGCTGGTCCAAACAGCCTTCTGAAGGATTTGAAAAAGTCCTTTTTAAAATCTTTCACTGTCATCTGACTGCTGAGATTGAGGGAATTGTCTGTATTGCTTCATACTGAACATTTCTTTGGTTGTGTTTCGATGCTATTTGCTGTAGGCCATGAAAGAGCCATATGACAGCCAGAAAGTGTAACTCTCATATAATGTCCAATTCAGAGTTGATGTATTTTATGTCTCTTCACCTTGAAATGCATTCCTCTCCAAGGTTTCCTGTCTGCCTGGAAGCTTGTGTTTGTACTTGAATTGAAATCAGTCTGGATTCAAAACCAACTTTATTACTATCACGATCTTTTTTTATTAGCTAGCTCTCTCTAACATTATTCTATTAATAATGGTTTGTAATATATTTAATACAAAAGGCATGCATATTTAAAAGGCTGATGTATCTTTCAGTCCAATATGATTATGTTTTTTGCATTATCTTCATGCAGATTCTGTGTAGTCGTAAAATGTATTAAGGTGAAATGTGGGAGGCGATGTTTAATCTGCCCCTGTATAATGAGGCATACACCACTCAAAGTGCTATCGCTTCTTCAGTCGAAATTTTATAGCCTCAACATTTGTATATGCCCTCACAGAGTAAGTATCCAATCAGTTGTACAAATGAAATAAAGAAAATGCATAAATTCTTACAGATACATGTCAAGAGCTTCACTTAATGTTCACATCAAACATAAGAATGGGGGAAATGGGATCCCTGTAGCATGGCACGGTTGTAGGTGCCAGATGGGCTGGTTAGAGCATTTCAGAAACTGCTGATCTCCTGAGATTTTCATCAAGAGAAATAAAACCAAATGGTAAAAAAATGCAATGAATGAGAGTTGAGTGTGACAAAATGCCTTGTTGATGAGCGAAATCAAAGAAGAAAGTGCAGACTGGTTTAAGTTGACAGAAAGGTAATGCAAACTCACACAACTACTCTGTACAACCATAGTGAGCGGAATGCATCTCAGAACACATAGCATGTCAAACCTTGAAGTGGAGGAGCTACAACAGCTGGTCAGCCAAGAACAGGATTCTGACACTATAATGGGAACAGGGACACCCAACATAGAAAAAAAACAAATAAACAACCACCTATCAAAAAAATAAACAGCAGATGTTGCATGAATGAGAATGAAAAGATATTTCTAATAAAGTGACTTGTGAAGTAATATCCTACGTAGTATCAACATTTCTACAACTATTTACTTTAGGTAAACCTGACTATAAAAGTGACTTCACACGTATAATATTATACATGGCCTGGTGGTAGGGCACTGGATTACAGATCCCAAGGTCAGGGGTTCAAGACCCACTATCACCAAGTTATTACTGCTGTCCCCCCAGTCCAGCTAACTGGGTTATCAAAGGCCAGCCATGTCTCCCACTGTCTATGGTGAGAGGTATGTTAAAGAACCATTGCTGACTTTTGTCAAGAGCTGGCTGCATAGCCGTCAGCGTGTTTCTGCCCTGCGATGGCCTGGTGAGCTATCCAAGGTGTGCTATTTCGGCTGAGATGGGCACCAACCTCCCCGCGACCCTAATTGGGATTAAACGTTTACATACGCATGTTTCATCTGCGGTCATCTTCAGATCAAGTCTGGTATAAGGTTTTTCACTTTTTGTTTAATTACTACTTTCATTCTGTGTGCTTTGAATATAAAGGGAAGTGAGACACAATTACATGCAGACAACCGTTCTCGAATGGAGACACCCTTCTATCACCACTCAGAGATTACCTTTTTTCATTGCCTGGGAGTAAACACCACTGATGCAAGACACTGGCTTCTTCAGCAATGTTCACTTCTTTTTTTAAATAATTTCAGGGTATTTATACACAGATATTCATTGGCCACACAGAAGTGATCAGTTAGAACAAAGCATGACTGCGATAGGCTAGTTAGAAAGCATGCAACTGTGCAGAAATGGGGTCATTCTTGTCACTACACGTGGGCCTTTGTTCTTACAAGCACAGAGAAATATAAAGAGGTGTGTGTGCAAACTTAACCATATCTTTACATAATACCCTATTTTTACCTCTTAGTCCCTGATACAAACCCTCAGGCTAAAACACAACAAGCCTCGCTGACCCTTTCACCGATTCCCACCCTGGTCTGATCCCAACAAATGTCTAGCAGTCTAGATGTGTCGGAACAAGGCGGACACCAAAATCATCACAGCAAACCTGTAGCCTGTAGAATTAGGAATTAGTTGAATGTTAACATGTGCAATGCCAGTACTCACTCTTTAAATAGGATTTAGTATCTAAGTAGGATATAGTATCCTGCTGTAGAATCTGTGTGTGTGGGTTTCACTTTTCCGTTTCTATAACAGTGCAGCAGGATGTTCGAACTCATAATTCAACAAAAAAGATATTTCCAGTGATCATTCAAACACAAGTCAGTATAATACAAGTAAGTGCTTTCCTTCCTGGAGACTGAAACAGATGTTCATCTTTTCCTTCTGCCCAGTGGGACTTTGAGTGTGTCAATAGACTTGCATCAGTGCATACTGTGGAACTGAGCACTGACTATATGTATTCATTCATTCATTCATTTTCTGAACCGCTTAATCCTAATTAGGGTCGCGGGGAGGCTGGCGCCCATCTCAGCCGA
>JBCNYG010000019.1:22858187-22870395 GCA_039654305.1 Porochilus rendahli
TGTGTGTGTGTGTGTGTGTGTGTGTGTGTGTGTGTGTGTGTGTGTGTGTGTGTGTGTGTGTGTGTGCACGTGTGTGTGAATGTGTGTGTGAGTTGTGGGGTGGTGGTAGTGGTGGGGGTTTCAGTAACCTTCAGAGTGAATGAAATAATGCCAACCCATCTGCTTCATTCTCTCCAGTGATCAATAGCCTGACAACTCACTAAATCACTCATGAGCACTTGCATAAACGTGCGCACACACCGCTTATGAACTTACCATATTCTGTTTTACATTCAGTATTCTTAGTTGATAGTCCAGTCTATGACCATGGCTTGTCACAAATTAGGGTATAACATTAAATGTAGTATTGCCAAGACACGGCTTGATTCATGCATTTCTGACCCTAATATTAGCTACTTACATAATAAGGTCCTTTTTTAGTCCCTTACTATCACAATAGTCCTCTCATTCAAACTGCTATAAGATATCTCTCACTTCTGTAGTGATGGACTCTGCAGGCCTTGTCAGATTTGAGGCTGCTCTAATGGAACTATGAATTATTTATTTAATACTCTGTATAAAATGGTACGAAGTCTAATCAAGGCCTGAACTTTTTATTAAGCTGAGCAGAAAAAGAGAAAGTCATCTGATCTGTCCTTAATAACAGAAACTTTTGTTTTATTTTATTTAGGTAGGGGACAGTGCTTGAAGCTATTTAACAAATTATGATATGTGACCTAATTAGGTTTTACAAATGATCTGGGGTGCACTGATTTCATAAATAGGACATAATCGGGGGGAAATACTAATATTTCTGGCACTTTCAATTGTTCTACATATTCGTCAAGACTTTATAGAGGCACTGATTCTTTCCCTGTACATGTCCACTATTTCCGATCCATGTCGACTAAATGCAAGAGAATTTGTAATAATAATAATTATTATAATAATTATACTACTGATGAAAACAAACCATTTCTGCACATCTAGTATAAAACTGCATTCAGTAGGAGCAGAAGTTTTCCTTCTCGGTTTTTTCCCCTGAATGCGGATTTAATTACTGGTGTATCTTCCATTCTGTCTTGTTCATCTTCTCTCTCTGGTAACACACTGATAGCTTGCAACAGCTCTGTGCTTCCTGGCTACAGATTGGATTCAGTGGCCAAGTCCAACTGCCAGGACTAATGCGACTCTGGCTGTGTGTTCCTGGAACTGTCTTGCACTTCTCACATACGGCAGGTTTTCCATTCGTGACCACAGCTCTGGTTCCTTTGAAGGTCATGTCCACAGCTCAGACAGACACGGACAGAGATGGAGGCTTAATCTAATCAAATGCAAATGGAGCAGGCAGTAAAACAGGAACAGAATCACTGAGCAAGCAGGACATGGGGTGACTCATGATTCCAAGAGAGACGGTTTGAGATTGTGACTTGACAGTCACTGAATTAGTGACAGCTTGGCCGATAATGGCTCTTTATTATGCAGAGAGATGTTTGAGATCCGCTTTAGCTTCCGCTTTCATGAAATGATTTCATATAACCCTTGAAACATGTTAACTGTAGTAAGAAAAGAAATTGTAGTTTTAGGTAAACAGTGTGAATTTTCTAAAACAATATTTTTGGAGTCAGGAGCTGTTTTGGAGTAGTTTGAGTAGTACATTAACTCTTCGGACAGTATTCTAATAGGCTGGACTTTAAAGGAGCAGTAAGGGAGGGTGGCAGTAGTCTTGCCGAGTCTCTACATGATGTCCTCTCCTACATCACAATGCCATCCTTATAGTCAGCAGGAATCCCAAGGCCAAGCTGTTCTAACAAGGAAAATTGGCACAGAGAGCCAAGTGTAGTCATAGTGGTCCAGCCTGGACAACTTAATGATTAGCTATTTTTATCCAAATTTTTCCATTAAGTGTGGGTACCATGAGTATGACTCTGGAAATGACATGCACATTTCTGCTAATGTCATTTCTGCTACATGTCATTTCATACAAACGCATGCCAATAAAACATTTTTGAGCAACTGAAGGTTATTTTATAATATTTTAATCACTATTATTGCTGATTAGGAAAAAAATTAAAAGAATTTTATCTCATCAGAATAACATCTAAATAAAAAAAGCTACATTTTGTTAAACTGTCCACTTCTGTGTTATGATGGTGCTTTAAATTTGTGCTTTATTGAAGTCAAACTTGCATGTCTAACTGGGTAAAAGAATACATGAAATTCTCAGACAGTACACACTTAGGTTTGCTGTCAAATATTTAAAAAGTGGTGCACTACAAGATGGCCAGCATGGTGGCATAGTAGCACATCCGCCTCACCCCAAGAAGGTCCAGGGTTTCGATTCCTAGGCTCAGGCGTTTCTGTGTGGAGTTTGCATGTTCTCGTGGGTTTCCTCCAGGTACCCTGGTTTCCTCTCACAGTCAAAAGACGTGCGCATCAAATTATTATATCAAATGGCCCATAGGTTTGAGTGTGAATGATTGTGTGTGTATGTGTGTTGGCCCTGCAATGGTCTGGTGAGCGGTTGAGGGTACACCCCTCCTTTATCCAGTGTTGGCTGAGATTGCCCCAGCCTCTCCTTGACCATAATAGGATTAAGCGGTTTGAACTCAGAGGTATCCAATCTTTTTCCATAAAGGATGCAAGTATTTATTGGTTGAAATGAAACCCTGAACTCACACCAGCTCTTTCTGGAAAAGGTTGAAAACCCCTGGACCGGTTGGTCAGTTAAACATCTAAATTCACAAATATTAGTTTATTATACAGTTAGATTTTTAGATTTTTGAGTACTGAGAGTCAGGTTTGTCACATAAGTCATGTTCGGTGGCATAGTGATGTAGGAATAAGCATGTCTGCCTGAGAAGAGGTTCGAGCCCCAGGCCTGGTGAGGACGTTTCTGCATGGGTTTCCTTCGGTATCGCCGGTTTATTCACAGTGCAAAGACATGCACATCTCTCTAATTGGATACTCTCGATTGTCCAATGTGTGATCAGTTGTGTTTGTTTTGGCCCTGATTTGGTCAGGGTGTATGCCCAGAGTTGGCTGGGAGGGGCTCCAGCCCCCCACCTTTGCGACCCAAATAAAAAATAAAGCGTTTCCGTCAAATGACATGACATAACATGAGTCACAACACAGAGGTGTACTGGTTTGCACTGTTGCCTCAGAGCATAAAAGGTTTGAAGCTCATTGCCAACTGGGGCCTTTATGTGTGGAGACATGTACATCATGCATTTTTGAGTCTTACACTCTTGTACTAGACTCCCCCCACCCCCCCCCCCCCCCAAAGTTTGGCTTGCTGCTTAGATTGTTAATGGTTGAGTTGGAATGTCCTGCATTCTTCCTGATCTTTGGACACATGTCTTTTTCCTCTTTATAATTTTGAGCTGTGCACAATACTATAAAAAATTAAATGAGGGTTAAAAAACGTGAATGTTCCTCTGTGGGCAAGGTTGTTCTTATACACCACCACTCAAGCACACTACACAAATCAATGCATCCTAATAGAGGAAACTGAAGATTAAAGCTCCAAATGTGTTGCTTTACAAATCAGCAACCTTGCATGTCGAAACAGGTTTTGCATATCAAAAGCTTGGGAGTACTCGCTTAGAGACACAGAGTTTTTATTTGATGAGATTTAGTAGTAGTTGTGGACATTGTTGATACTGATAGTGATAATGTGTAAATGCTTCTATCTTCGCTCTGCCATCATTTTCAAATTGCTCTACTGCTTACTTTTTTTTGGAAACTAAAAGTGTTAATGATTCATATATGGACATGTAAACTTTTATGGATTAAAAATTACAGTAAAGATCTGGAGGTTATGTGTGTTGGCCCTGGGATGAACTGGCAAGCCATTCAGTGTGTACTCCACCTTCACCCAGAGTCAACTTTATTCTCCCCGCGACCCTAGTAGGATTAATTCAGTAAATGAGTGAATGAATGGATGAAACAATGAGTTATTGCAAGTTAAGGCAAGTGAAAAAAGGAGTAACATATGAGAGTATAGGGGAGGCTCTAATTTATTATTAAACAACTGAATTATTTAGTATAATAAAAAGCAAGCAAACAACAAAGCAAAATAGCACATACATTATGCCCTCAACTGATTAATTATGGATTAGCAGCACAGCTGAAAGTGGAGGGTGAACATGGCAAGGAAATAGCAACACTGTTCAGCCAAATATATTTGCTCAAGATGGCAATCCCTGAGTAGAAATGGCTTGTTTGTGTGGGAGCATAGAGGATGGAAAGACTGGTTCAGGCTAACCGGAAGGCAACGGTAAGTAAAATTACCACTCTTTGCATCCATAGTAAGCAGAAACACATCTCAGAACATACAACATACAGAAACTTGAGATGGCTGGGCTACAACGGCATATCAGCTTCCAGTCAGCTATTTTAAAATCTCCAATTATTATTGTAGGCTGTGAATCAGACTAACTGATCAACAAAAACAGACAAGGATCAAAAACAGGCTAATTTATATCATTTCTGTACAAGATGAACACATTATATTGAAATGTTCTCCACATGAGGACAATTACAGACTTCACAAAAGTACTTTTGCAAGCAGGCCAATGATGCTACTGAGCATGTGCAGAATGAGTGTCACCGCAGTAGTTTCCCCAAATTTCCTCAACTTCTAGTGACACATATTAATTTTTTAAAGTTATTTTTTCCCCTTTGTGTCATTATATGGCTTGTACACATATATTCAACTTATCAACTGTGATTAGTAATGTGGAACCTTGCCAGGTATGCTGTATTTTTTTCTTCCTTCTTTCGCACATGTTTTGATGTGAATGGCTAAAAGCACTGCCAGTTCCAAGCCAAGGTAATCAGTCCAGTTCTTGCCTGACTGAGTGGGCCTCTATAGGTTTTGGCACCTCAGCTGCTCTCTTTTTCTCAATCGCCAGGGAACCCCCACTGGAGCTGTCAATATGGGGGATTTTGGCTCAGCTTACCCATGCTGCACTGCTCTAGTCACACTTCCAAACTGTCCCTTCTCATGCACATGGTCATGGGACACGAGCCTATCACCTTGACAAACTGAAATTTACAGTTGATTTTAGGGCAAGACACTACAGATGAATAGGATATATTTTACATCAGTCATAAACCAGTTAATATTTGCTGCATATAAATGAATTAAGGGAGGATGTTGTGAGTGTGATAATATTAGAGCAGCTGGAGGAATCCTATGCAGACATGAGGCATGAGAGCATGTAAAGTCCCCAGTCAGCAACGAGGTTCAAACCCAGAACCTTCCTGCAGTGAGGGCACCTCTTCTCATCTCTGCATTTTTTATTGAATTTTTTAAAAATTGTAATTATTTAAAATGTATTTCTTTTTTGCAAATTCTAATCTGGCTTTCTGATTCTTCCTACTGAGGTGTGGTTTGCTTCATGTTGTATAACCACTAGATTACTACTCTTGCAGCTTTATATGAATGTAGAATTGAGTTACCTTCATCCCTGACTGGTGGAGGTTGTTGGTGATGTCACTGACTGTTGTATTGGTTGTTTTCTTCAGGGATCTTATGGTGTGTCTCTCATAAACTACTGTTGCTTTCCTTCACTGACATATTGAGTGCATATTTTTAGTACATCAATGGTTTCATTCTTTTTGCAGGACATTCCAAAATGTTGCTCACCATACCTACGCCATGACCTTTTTTTTGTCAATGTGAAAATGGCTTGTGTTTCTTCCACAGACAGCTCACTGCTGTTCATGTTGGTTTATCATCATGTTTGTGCTACTACGTGATATTCATCGTCATTGTTTAGTTACTCTAAAGAGGAACATGTCAATCATATTTTCCAATATTTATGTTCACTTCCAAAACAGGTGGGATCCAGAAAAAGCTGCCATGATCCAAGTTGGAAAGCACATAACAGTAAATAAAGGCTAAAATACTGAGCTATTAATTCATTCATACTTTGATGTGAAACACACATGTCCCTAGTGTGTACTAATATTTTCACTGGGACTACTGTATAATTTGGTTCTTTATATTTGTTTTAAAATTGGATTCAGACTGTGATAACTGATTTATTTTTTTCTTGTTTTTTTACGTTAGCCTTGATTTAATTTAATGAACATGAAAACAAGCATTCATTAAGTAATGGTAGCTTCCTGCTTAATTAGGTTTTTCCATAGGTCTGGCTTTGTCATAGAGGATCATCTGAATGTTTGTGATTTACAAACTTCCTTTCGAAAATGCACTGAAATGAGATTAGTACACGTTGATGGTTCTGTGCTGACACAGTGAGGCTGCTCTGCTCTTATAAAAAGCTTTATCTATAAAATTCATACTTGCACAATGCTGTACATTAGCAGGGTGCATGAAAAATTTGGGCAATAAAAGATGCATTAATGATGATTATATAATTTTTATTCTCAGGACATTAGCTGTAATCTGTACTGCTTTACAAAATTACCTTCTAAAGGCTGCACACAAACCTCTCGCAGAAAAAGTGTGTAAACTACAATATCTGCAGTACAAACCACCTCATTTATTCAAACTTATATACAGTTACAGCAGGCTATACAAGGACAGCTCACACTGATTACTATGCAGCACGAAAGCTTATTGTGCACTTTTTTTAGTGCTGCTGAAATGTTACAAACAAATGTATTCTTTACCACAAAAAATGAGGTTGAGGTGCAGGGTGTCACCATGCTCCTAAAGTAAAGATATCACATATCCAGCTTACAATTCTGTAATTTGTCTTAGGACTTGAATGACTGAATCCAGAAACTTTCTGAATTTATAGACACATAGACATGGACTCCTGGGGTACAAACAAAAACCCTAAGATATATATTATGTTTAAAGTATTTTATAAATTGCTGCCAAGATGTAAAATAAACAGGGTCAAATATGTGCACATCCATGTTACAGCAAAAACGTTTTGGCTTTGAACTCCGTACCCGAAAACGATGTGTCAGTGTGGAGTTCTCCCCATGTGGTGTTGGGCCTGTGATGGTCTGGAAAGGTGTTTAGGTTGTTGGCTGGAATGGGCTCCAGCCTCCCTGCAACCCTAATAAAGGATAAGACAGTTTGGAAAATGAAATGAATTAAATATAGGAATATAAAAATGTTCACCAAAAAATATATATAAATAAATTAATTAATTAATAAAAAATACGATAATCACAGACCCTTCAAAACGGCAAAAATAAATAAATAAATGATTTAAAAATATATATTTATAATATTCTTCACAGCTGCAGGGTCTCCAGATCAATCCTGAGCTCAGGGTACAGGTTGTGGGTACACCTTCCACAGCTCACCAGCCCATGGCAGGGACAATACACACAACCATTTACACTCACCCCTAGGGGTAATTTCAAACAGCTAATTATTCTAATATGCAAGTCTTTTGTACTGTTGGAGGAAACCGGAGAACTCAACGGAAACCCATGCAAGCACAAGGAGAATATGCAAATTCCACACAAACACCCTCGCTGAGCCTGAGACTGTCCTGCTGTGAGATGGATGTGCTAACCACTCCCCCACTGTGCCCTAACTTATTAGACCACTTTTTTTAAACAAAGAATTGTTACTGCAGCCTTCCTGATGTTTGAATTCCTATGAGGGAAACAACCATACAATATGTGTGACACATTTTCCCTCAACATCTGTGGTGCCTGGAGTGAAAATGAAGCATGCAGATAAACCTAGTTTCTTATTGCACAGGATAATCCCAGGCTAGTACAGGAACAGTGGGCAGAGACTGGGCACAAACATGCTTATTTGATCCTGTTTATTTGGAGTTCATTAGATATTTATGAGCATCTGGACAGCACGGTGAGTAAGACTGTAAGCATTTTGGATTCATGTACAGTCTCTTGCATATCCTGCAGGCACCTTGACTGTGTAGCGTAGTCCAGTGAAAAGTAAAAGCAGTGTCATCTTGGGTAAACTCAGGTATATCCATATTGTCTATTCAGGAGGGTTTCGACTGCACAAATTAATGACAGACATTGCAGTCTCCTAAAGCAGATAGCTGTACCTTCATAAGCCTTCTCTTCCCCCCCCCCATTTCTTACAGCTACTGTTTCACACTTTCTCCTGCACTCGGTTATCTCTGAGCACAATTCTGTGCTGCTGCTCTGCTACAGCAATGCAGTAGTGATGCGACGATTATTCAGATGTAACATTTGTCCAGGCTCGTATGGCGGCACTGGGAAATCAATACAGTGTCTCAGAAGGGTCTTTGAATGCAGAGAAATAACCTTGTCCTCCAAGCCAGGGTTAGCCACAACCCCCCCACCCCCGGAAACAAAATGCACTCTGTATTTTGTCTGCAGCTCTGCACATTGCAGGTCGCTGTGCTCATGATTTATGGTTGCTTTCAGTGCATTTGCCATCTTTTAAATTGTGGGACAATCTTGTAAACGGATAAGGAAATTCCTTGACAGCTACATTAAACAGATTTTTGCAATA
This sequence comes from Porochilus rendahli, assembly GCA_039654305.1. Taxonomy (NCBI): domain Eukaryota; kingdom Metazoa; phylum Chordata; class Actinopteri; order Siluriformes; family Plotosidae; genus Porochilus; species Porochilus rendahli. The sequence goes on from JBCNYG010000019.1 coordinate 22,866,619, forward strand.
CTAACTGTTATGTCTTTTTCAATATAGTTTCCTCCTATACTTGAATCTAGCAGTGGCGTCCTCAGTGTATATTTAACGGCATTACGTGCACTGCTTCATGCATGTACTACAGGAAAAAATAAGAAATCACGGTAGTTTCTTCTTTATGGGTGCAGTTAACAGTAATGAAGTTGTGGTAGTGGGTGCATGCTGCATGGTAAATATCTGTGATTGATGTGCTGCTGAAGACTAACTGAATTACTTTCACTTTTTCCGACAGCCTAAGGTGAGAGCTGGAAGGTTGCTGTAGAAATGATAATTACAATTAGCTCTCTGATGCCTCAGTGTCTTTTCCCGCTGGATCTCAATGTAAATAACACATAACTTCAAGAATGTCGCATCAGCTGTCATGTATGGAACATTTTACATCTTTGATTTGCCCTGGGCCCTGTATTCTTTGTTATAGCTGCATGATTGAGGGTATAAATGCACTGCATGGTAGACTGTGGATATCAGCAGTCATTATTTTCATCAAATTAGCACTTAAATTGTTTATTGTAAAAACTGAATATGAGTTCTGGATATGCATAGAGAAAAAAGAAAGCATGTGTTTATTGTCCATTATTTGTTATGGCAAATGGGTGACAAATTTAAGGAAAAAACTAAATAAAATGTATTAATATGGTGTTCGATTACCAAAAGCTGCTTTGGAGTACATAATTTCTACAAGTCTTCAGAAATATTTTATAGTGATAAAGACCATTTTTCCAAAAGATATTCCCCCATTAATATTTTGATGGTGCTAAATTGCACTGTCTAACACATTTAACTCACTCATGTGTCTTCAGTTGAGTTAAAATATAGCGACTGTGAAGGTCATAGCATATAATTTAATCATTTCCATCCTTAGTGAGTCCTCATGATGTGTGGATGGAGTACTGTCATGGGGGAAAAGATAGTTTCTGCTGGGTACAAAAATTTTCATTATAGAATAAAGGTGATCAGTCAAAAGAACTGTTTATTGATTTGTAGTGATCGTTCCTCCTAAAGAGACCAAGTGGACCCAAACCATGGCAGCAAAATAAACATCTTTCACAAGCGCCACTGAATTTTCTTTTAATTTGTCACCCATCTGTTTATAGCACTGACAGGAGAAGCGTTTTAAAAGTCACTATGTATGGCTTATGGGGTCTACTGAGTGTAATGCAGATATTCAGACAAGTGTCTGTTTACCTCAACAGTTAAATGGTATTTTAAGATTCCTCCTAGAGAAAGACATTTAAACATAACAACCGTTTACATCTTACCAATAATGCATCATCCTACATCAATCATTTCTAACCAGCTTATTGAAAATATAAATTTATCAGAAATAGATATGTGCAGATATCAAAATATTCATATCACATGAATAGCTTAAGCTTTTGTCATACTTAATATTATCACTATATTGTATTTTAATAAATAACTACATCTTTATCTGTTTTACTGGCAGCATTTTAAACAAACCTCCACAGGCACAACATTCAGCTCAGTGCCATTATATGTACGTCATTTAAACAAGCTGTGCATGTGACTTCTGCTGCACCTTCTAACTTCTTGTGTTGGATAACAACACAACTGTGAATTTTAAAGAGGGCTAGAGTTTGAAAAGCAAGATGACTAATCAGTACACTCTTTTTTTTTGTCAACCTTAGGTTTAACAGTGCAGCCATGATGTCCACGATTCACAAAAGCGTGGAGCTCCACGATTTATGACCACGATTTGAGCAAGATTACCACACCTGGAGCATGACTGGGGTATTAAAAGGGTATTATTGCGATTCCCGCATTCTACCAAGACTGGTGTCAAATCGTAATAATCATGACAAAATTTTGACAGTAAAACATTTTGGGGTGGGGACTCCCCCCTGTCAACAAGATTCCACCAAGTTCCCTCAAGACCATCATGATTTGATTCCACGACCACCCACGCTCATCTTGATTCTCTCAAATCTTTGAGATCGAGGACATCGTGGCCCCAGTGTAAACCCAGGTTAACCAAATTACCATCGTTAAGAAATACACATGCAATTCTGCCCCCCCCCCCAAAAATTGTGCAATCTTATGCTGCCAATCTAACCTACCTAACAAGAGTGTGCATGTTAAATAATGAATATATATATATATATATATATGTATATATATATAATATTCATTGTCATATTATATAACTAATTATCAGCACATGCCTAAGCAGAACTAAAACAAGAATTTGATTCAGTTTGCTGTCAAGCATACATTAATAAATAGAGTAACATGATAGCTATGAATATTTTACACAAAAACAAGTGTTTTGTTAAATCACAGTTCTAAAATAACCATTGCCTGTCCAAAATAAATAAAATAAACAGTCACCCACTCATTTCATTGGGCCATCTTTAGCCTTAAATACAGCGTGCAATCAGCATGGCATTATTTCGACAAACTTAAGCAACATTTTATTCCATCCAGCATTGGGTTAATTTTTCACCGACATCTTGAATCGGTGACTGGAAAATTCAACCACAGAAGAAAACTGAACCAAGTATTCCCCATTACATCCCAAAGACTTTAAGCAGGGTTAAGGTCATGACTCTGTGGTGCCAGTTCATATGTGAAAATGATTCCTCCCTGAACCACGCTTTCATTATTTGAGTCCATATTTATACCCATGCTAATGAAAGTCTATTGATGTGATAACCTGGTCATTCAGTACATTCAGGTCATCAGCTGACTTCATTTTATTGCCACATAATGTTGCTGAGCCTCAGCCTGACCAATTGAAGCAAAAATGCCATGGAGAATATGTGCTGTAATTAAAACTAAGGGCTCTCCGACAAAAAATTAGAGTGCTGGAAATTTTTTGGCTAGGCTGTCCATCAAGCGTATATGAATCCAAATAGCATGGTGGCAGATGAAAATGTAATCAATTCAGCAATGACAGACATGGCTGTTTCCTTTGTGTAATCATTTATAAGAAATCACAGTATAGCCCAGCTACAGTCTATATTGAATTTTTGTTTCAATTCTAGCTTTGCCTTCCCAAAGCCTTTCTGTTCATTAGTCTGGGTCTGAGTCATGGAAGAAGTGTCCAGCACTTTAGCTCATGGCTCAGCGGTCCACATTCATCCTGCGTAGCTTCTCAGGCAGGTTGTCCTCGGGCCATCCGCCAGCCACTGGCAACTGGTTGAGGTTGGATCCTGGCACTGGAGTAGGCATTAGAGGCAGTCTGTGATGCTCCACCTCTCCTGCTGACAGGACGTGTGGCTCTGCCTTCATCTGGTTGTTGGACTCCTCCAGCCTGCTAGATGAGCGTAGGGGGTCGCCTGCATTGGATGATTTTTCACCTGCTTGTGTGCTGCTACCTTTCCCAGCCTCTTTGCCATTTCTAGAGCTCATACGCTGGAGCTTGCTGGGCAACCTAGAAGCCGTTCCTTCAGTGTGAGAGGCACCATCGAGGGAGAAGATGCGCTCTCTGCGGCTTCGAGGATCTCCCGGAATCGGGGTGAGAGGAGGAGCAGGGGAGGGCAGGCAAGATGATTCCTCCTGCTCTTTTACACTGTAAGGAGGTGTAGGCACTTCAAAAGTGCTATGGAACTGTGAGTAGTCCACTCGGAAGAAACCTTCTTCCAAAGACATAACAGGAAGGAAGCGGTGTCCCCACAACACCTCATCCTCTGTGTAAGATGTCCGAGCCTGGCATGTCATACCTGAGAAAGAGAGAGAGAGAGAGAGAGAGAGAGAGAGAGAGAGAGAGAGAGAGAGAGAGAGAGGACA
>JBCNYG010000019.1:22870495-22880664 GCA_039654305.1 Porochilus rendahli
GTCCTCTGTGTGGGATGTGCGAGACTGGCGTGTCGTACCGGAGAAAGAGAGAGAGAGAGAGAGAGAGAGAGAGAGAGAGAGAGAGAGAGAGAGAGAGAGGACAATCAATCCAGCATGGAAAAAGATAGTGCACAACAGACAAGCAGTGCTTCACTGCTTTTACCTTTGAGTGCATCTATATTTATCATGGTTTTCTCTGACCACATAATGGTTTGACATCAATCATTTAGACCCCAATCCATTTTGTTTGTCTAGTGATCTCAGTATGATGCTAACCTGTGGTCTCCACTATCCCTTCAAGAATAACAACAATCTCAAACTGCTCACTCATGAGTGAGCGCTGTGAGAGGTCGAAGAACGGGCTCTTGGGATTAATCTCATGGCAGATGGTGAGAGGAGAGACGAGGAAGAGTTGGTCGGCGCCCGTCCCAAACCCAACGTCCAGCTCTCTTTGGTCCAAGGGCAGAAACTCCCCCTCAGGTGTCTGACGAGACTGCAGCAGAGAAGACAGAATAAAAAATGCTGCTCAGGTAATGCCCTTTTCAAAAGTGCTTTTCCCCTGATATCTGGATGAGTGCCAGACTTCCTTCCTGAACATGGGTGCCATGTGACTGATTCTGTTCTCTTTTCATTCTCATTCAAGATGGCTTGGAATGTACAGAACAATCACTTCGATTAAAGTGTGAACGAAGTCAATGTCGAGCTTAATGTGGTGTTTCAGAGTAATACATTAACTCCAGTGGGAAGACAAAAAGGGATAATGAAACCCTCCGGAGTTGAGCAGAAGCAAAAGACTACCTTGAACAAGTGTATGTGGTTTTTCCAATTAATCTTAAAGATCCCGTCTAACATACTGAAAATCTGTCATTTAGATTAAAGGTCATAAATCAACATCATGTGGTGTAGTGGTTAGCACATCCGCCTCACACCAAGAAGGCCCTGGGTTTGAGTCCCGAGGGCATTTCTATGTAGAGTTTGCATGTGCTTGTGTGAGTTTCCTGTAAGTACTCCTGTTTCCTCCCACAGTCCAAAGAAATGCACATTAGACTAATTGACTGTTCCAAATGATGCCTATGTGTGAGTGTGAATGTTTTTGTGTATGTTGGCCCTGCAATGGATTGGCGAGCTGTACAGGATGTACCCCCTGTGGCCCTAGTAGGATTAAGCTGATCTGCAAAAGTGAATGAATGATATAAAAAAAAAACCTTTTGCATTTATGCCAAGCTCAGTTGTCATAGAGACTTGCTGATAGAATTTTAAATAGAATACTTTTATACATTTTTTGATTAATCAAAGAATGCAAATTTTTTTTGTATTCTTATAAAACTTAAAAATGAAAAATGATTATTGTTGTTTGTTTGTATATCCATCCACTGATTTAATTATTTGTGGTTATGGATTGTATAGGTGGTGATTAGAATTTAAACGTGTTAGAAGCCAAGTAAAAATAATCCTACAGTATATTTTACTCATGTTGTATAAGAGTGCATTTATTTTTTTTCCAGAAATGTACTCAACACACTCTTCCTTCCATTAGTTTGCAGGACACAATGTACAGCCCACGTACAGTACCAAGCTCAACAGTCAGACTGAATAACAATACAACTCTACATGGCACTAACATAGATGACCCTTTTAGCTGTGAGCGGCACGGTAGCTCAGTGGTTAGCACTGTTGCCGCACAGCGAAAAGGTTCTGGGTTCTAAATCTTACAGCCAACTGGAGCATTTCTGTGTGGGATTTGTGTGTTTACTCCCACAATCCAAAGTCACGCACATTAGGATGGAACGCAAAACAGTGGTGGTTCTAACTTTTCTGGTGAAACTCTCTAAGCTCAATGTCCCCCACCTGACCCAGTCAAAAAATAAATAATGCAGGTCTGAACTTAAACTTTTATTCAGACATTTGGAACAACACCAATAAATAATAATCACTTTATACAGAACATATAATACATCCGAACCGATTTATTAGCCAAGGGCTAACAAAAAACCTACATTACACAGATCTTCATGGATCACACAAATATACAGAAACAGAATAACACTTAAAGAGAATCTAATTACACGACTGCACTTCAGTACCGTCAACCAAGAGACAAGGCTAAATTCAGCTTGTTGGTGTGCAGATTGGATTTATATTATACTGTGAAACTCAGTAAGATGAGCTCACTGGCAGCAACCAACACCAACAGAGCTAAATACACTGTCCCATAACACACTTGATTGCTCATATTAAGCAGGTTACTCATTTTAGTATTACTAATGATGAGTAAAAACAAACACGTTTTTGTATTACACATACTTGTGTCAGTCTGAATAAAACACGCTTTTGCTGAATTCCTAGTTTATATCATTCCATGATGCAGTCTTTAAGTTGTGTCTTTGCAATGAACATAAGGGACTTGCGGGAGAGTGGGATAGAACTGGCTCTAAGCGCTTCCCGCTCCAGATGGTGAACAGACTGAGCTGCACTCGTGGTGGTGTACCCAGACCAAGGGGTGAGACTTTTCACAGGATAGACACAGTACCCACATATCGTGCACAGTGCTGTACAGGAAACCGCTCCGGTACAACCAGATATACATACTTATGCAGACATGTACGCCATGGATAGTCATACACGAACACACACACACAAAATACTTTCTACAGATGACTAAAGTATAAGCCAAAAATCATCAACACTTCAGCACCCACAGAGAAACAAGACGGATGTCATCCATCAGGTTAAAAAAAATAATAATACCAGCTAATACCAGCTGTTATTTCTATCAATGTAATTGCACTCCTGTGGTCATACACCTGCTAATCAAAGTTAACTCAGCAGAAAAACTGGTGCCCAGCTGAAATACTGCTCACTTAATATTCATGCAGTAAACATTTTGATCATTTGTGTGCACTGAACTTTCACTCGAACACTGGAGTAAGAGAAAGTGAACCAAAGCTCATTATACTTGAGAGCAGAAACATATATCAGAAGTTCACTTGCCCTCAAGGTTGGTAGCGTGCTTCCAGCATGCTGAGCTAATGTGAGGAGCATTGAGGGGTAGCAGCAATACTAATGTATGGGTATGAAATCCCAGTGCACAGTGTGGCATCTGTCGCAGGTAATATTTCATAATGTGTTATGCAAGGCATTCTCTACTGTTTTCCAGCACACAGGAGAGGCCACATTAAAACGCTGCTGTTCAAGCCATGAATCTTTTATCTTTTATAAACTGTATGGTAGATAATCTTCACAGAACTAGTTACACATACAATTCCACTAAAAGAGTTTAGAGATTGTCCTTCATGTAGTGTAGTAACAATAACCTATGTTGTGGGCAGTGGTGATTTAGTGGATATGGCTCTGGGTGACTGATCAGAAGGTTGGGGGTTCAAGCCACAGTACCATCATGCCGCCACTGTAGGGCCAGGTTGCTCTAGATGAGTTAGCAACGTTGCTCTAGATGAGTTAAACTATAGTGTAGTTTCTGCTGCATGGTTTGTATTTTTATCTGGTTTCACCCAAATGAGGATGGGTTTCCCTTTTAAGTCTAGTTCCTCTCAAGGTTTCTTCCTCTGGTCATCTGAGGGAGATTTTTTTTTTCTTGCTACCAATGTCACGGGCTTGCTCATTAGGGATGTGTGGGGTTTATCGAGAGAAGTTTAAATTCTTTTTTTTTTGATTTATCATAGTTTTCACTATGCAAACTATGTCACTTTGTGACAATGTCAGTTTTAAAAAGAGCTATAACAAATAAAACCAAATTGAATTGAATGGATCACGGCGTCTGCCAATTGCCACAGATGTAAATATTGCTCTACTGACTTTTACCAAAAAGATCAAGAAAAGACCAAAAAGTAAACAATGTGAGGCCAAAATCACAAAAAAGTTACTGTTTTTTTCATGCACTGCAAAAAATTAAACAAAGCTATAATATATACATTATAAGAGAAACTCAAATATTGTTAATCTGAGCAACTGCAGTTACCTCTCTAGGATTAACACCAACAGACAGTGATGCAAAAGCTATTTTCATTTTGAAAAATAATGCAACTCCCAAATATCATAACAAAAAAAGCCTTTGCCCTGTCATCAGGATATCATAAGTTCAAACCCTGACAATTCTCCAGCCATCTGTGACGAGGTGTCCTAGATGTTAAAATTGGACAGTACTGCTCTCTCTGTTGTTTTCCCTGTTGATCAGAGCAACACTAGCCAATTGTGGATGTCTGTAAGATTATGTATGGTTTATTCTAAATAGGGTTTTTTAGCTGTCCTGTGATTATACCATGATGGTTACAAGTTCCATGTAGAACAACGTCACCTGAGACAATAGACAGTTTCTGTTATATTAAACAGGACTTACACTGAACACTCTAGCCTGATATCACTATAGTATACTGAATAAAAAACAAAAATCCATGAATGGATAATAACAATCCCATGCATCCCTTTTCTCTTAATAAAAAACTCACTCAATTTCACACTCCATAAATACATAATAAAGTGTAATTATATTTGTATTAGCCATTTCACCTGTTTTTGCTTGACTTATAATTTCTAGTAGAAGAACATTCATTCATTTGACGAACTGCTTACTTCCACTAGTATCGCAGGGATGCTGGAGCAACTCAAAGGCAAAGGTACACCCAGAACTGCTCACCAGTCCATCACAGGGCCAACACACACACACACACACACACACACACACACACACACACACACACACACGAGAATTTAGGAAGAGTCAATTAACCAAATGTACATATCCTTGGACCTTGGGAGGAAATATGGGTACCCAGAGCAAACCCAAGCAAGAACGGGGAGAATAACAACGCCTTCCCCGAGCACGGGACTTAAACCCAGGAACCTTCTTGCATTAAAAAATTCTTATTATTATATTATTATATCTACGGGATAGGAGCAATCACGCACTCGGTTTGCTTTCGAGTAGGATATCGGGTCATGCAATGTGAGTACGGGAAAAATAAAATGGCGGCGTGATTTACCAAAACTACTCTACTTAAAAAAAATACTCCAAAAAATAAACTATTATATCACCTTAAGCTGAGCAGGCTATTAGTCATATACAATCAGGAAGAGTGGAATAACTGGTTTACTGTTTCCCCTGATTTTTAAGAAATACAGCATTTTGTTTTTTGCTGTATTCAAATTCTTGGGAAAAAAAAGCTTTCTCACCATAAAATTGTTTACAGGACAGCCAGTTAGCACAGAGCTCGCTGCTTAGCTGGAGGTCTTCTCCTTGCAACAAGCAAGCTGATCAATCAAGTTTAGGGGGGACTGTCTAATTTTTACAAATAAAAAACATTACCACCATCAAATACTTTAATTTCATGGAATTAGCCTCGAATGAAGAAACTGATGTTAACAGAAGCGAGTTCTAAGTGGTTCACAGCATGTGCTGTGCTCAGTTCTGGACATCCGCATTAGCCCAGACTAAAGATTAAACGCCTGCTCCTTCTTTGACACTGAAAAATTCACGTTTAGTGTGCAAATCCTGTATTATTCTGGAAAACATCTTATATATATATATATATAATCTCCAGTAAATGTGCTCATGTATGACTTGATTTTGCAGAATAACTGTTACATAAAATCGACTCACATCTAAGCCAGTGGAAATTTGCTGACTGCGTAGTGAGTTAACAAGACAGGAAAGAGTGCACAAATGGTGAAACACAGATAAGATAAAACATGGATTACATAGAAAAAGCATCACTGTCCTTTTCCCACAAATTCTTCCTCTGATATTCTACTATTTCACTGTATTACTTAATCATATTTGGTTTTGTTAGGCATGATGAATAATTTCATAATAGAAACCAGGTTTGGTTTAGGAAATGTAATACCGCTAATACTAAATATGAAGGATGTCACATCTGATTCCTTTCCAGCTTTCTGGAAATTAAATGTTTGCACTGTGTGGTCGACTATTATTTTTCAAACTGCTCAAGTGTGACTTAATTCAAAAGAGCAAGCATAAGTCAGAGAACCAAGAAATCCTAGTTTTTTTTTTCAGCAACAATCGTAGGAGTTTTGCGATGAGCTAATCATGTAGTAACAGTGAAATGCATAAAATCATTTAGGCCAGCCGATTTGTTAAATTCACATCAATCATCAGACTGGGGAAATAATTGCGTTCTCAGAGATTTCTACCATTTCATTATTGTTGGTGCCAGTCAGGTTGCTATTTCTATAACTGCTGATCTACTGGGATTTTCAAGCTCAGAATTGTGCAATGAAGAAAAAAACATCCAGTGAGCAGCAGGTCTTTAGATTAAAATGCCATGAAGAAAGAGATCAACAGTGAATAGTCTGATTTGTTTGAGCTGACAGAACGGCTACTGTAATTCAGATAACCACTCTGTACAACTGTGGTGAATTGGAGCGGATGGGCTACTGTAGCAAAGATCATATTGTGTTCCACTTTTGTTGTAATGGGTACAGAAATCAACAAAACTGGATGGCTGAAGACTGGAAAAAAGTAGCATGGTCTACTGAACACTGACGTCCGCTGAGGTGCACAGATGGTAGCCTCAGAATTTTATGGTTGGCATAAATCCATGAATCTAGATTGCCTTGTTTCAATGGTCCAGGCTGGTGGAGGTTGTGTAATTGTGTGAGGGATGTTTTCTTGATGTACTTTGGGCTATAAATCAATTAATACCAATCAATCATTGTTTAACTGCCACAGCATATTTGAGTATTGTTGTTAATACTAAGCATCCTTTTTAGGCCACAATTTATCCATTTTCTAATGGCTACACCAATAATTCACCATGTTACAAAGCACAGGTTGAGAACCGGTATCATGAACACAATAATGAGTTCAGTCTTCTTCACTGACCTTCCCAGTCATCAAACCTGAATTCAATAGAACCTGCTTGGGATGTGACAGAACAAAAGGTTTACAGCAAGAAGGAGGAGGACACGCGTTAAGCAGTCATGTCAACATGGACCAAAATCTCAAAGGAATGTTTCCAACATCACGTGATATCCATGGCATGAATAATTGAGGCTGTTTTGAGAGAAAAGGGAAAGCCCTACCTAATATTCGTATAGTGTTCCTAACAATAAGAACATGTGTGAGGTTGGTGACGTTGTTCTACATGGAACTTGTAACCATCATGGTATAATCACAGGACAGCTAAAAAACCCTATTTAGAATAAACCATGCAGTAAGAATCTCTGTTACTGTACTGTTACCAAATAATATTACTTTTTGTCCTGCACCTTCTTAATTGCTAATAAATCAATAATTATTACTGACAGGATGTCAGTTATAGTTTTAAATGATGTACTAGTAATCTTTTATTTATTTAAATTCGGTCTGTTTGACTCCAACAGTGTTATTAATGAAAATGTGTGTTAGGCTTATTTTAGCTGAAGTGAAACCTCTGGCACAGTTGTTGCAGTGGAAATGTTTTTCATCACTGACCTGGAATTGATGGTCTCCAGCCAAGCGAGTGAATTTAATTTTATGCTTTAATATACAAAACTGCTAAAAATTACATGAAAGCTACAAACTATGGAATTGTTCGCAGTATGGAAGAACTTCTTGTCCAGACAGGTACTATGTTACTCACAGTGCTTGAAACACGACAGAGAATTGAGAAACATTGACACGGTATAAGTGGAAACATAAATGCGACACATTAGCAACTTTCATGTCTTTCTCCAAGATGAAATGTGTTTGTTTCACTATGAAATTCAGTGAATATTCTCCTGGAGATTCACATGCTTTGTGCTTCCTCATATCGGTAATAATTTATTATTAATTTAGATTTAAAAAAAAAAATATATATATATTCTTATTTTTCAATAATTCTAAGTAGGTTTGATTTTGACTGTTGGTGTTTGTCTTTTTAATCAACCATTCTGACAGTGTTTGGTGTTAGGGAATCCAAAATAAAACCTTGCATTAAGACATGACCAGCAGTATCCTGTGGGTGTTGTGCCATTTCTGGCAGTTAATCAATCACACAGTCAGATATCCAGCCCAGTTCGTCAATAAGACTTCGTCTAAATTGACTGTTTTGAGAGTTTGAGTCATTATGGTGGAAAGCTATTGTTGTGGCATAATTTGCCACAGGAGCACAAGACAGCCATTGTAAAGAAAATGCTATACTGGGCTGCAAAAAAAGGAGGCAACATTTCAGATGTAATGCAAGAGAACAAAATTCTGAGCACAATTTTGGCATTTACTGCAGTGCATCAGGAACAAACAGGAATGATATTATACAAGATGTAATGATTGGTTGGGTTCTGAAAAATTCCCTACCAGTAGCAAATAAATGGCAAGCAGTCCTAAAGTCCCGAACTCTTCCAATATTCTTATTATCCTGAACAGCGCGTTTCAATGATTGGAACAGTGTTATATGAAATAATTGTATATTTTAATATTTATTGAAGTATCCATCCATCCATCCATATATCCATTATCTGTACTGCTTATCTGCCAGAGTCCAAGGGAAAACTATGGCCAATCCCAGGTGACTCTGTCTGAATGGTGGAGTACATTCTAACCCGCAGGAATAACACAGACACAAACAAGCATTCACACCACCAGGAATTTTAGAGTGACCATTTTACCAAATGTGCATACTGTATCTTTTGCACTGTGGGAGGAAACTGGAGTACCTTGAGGAAGACCATGCAAACTCCACACAAAAAAGCTCTCTAACTGCAAGGTGACATTGCTAACCTTTCAGCCAACTTGCAACCTAATTTGGTATCTAACAGAAGACAAAGTATTCTATATATAAAAACCATTTTACTTAATGCTTGTCCTTCCATTGTAAAGGTTTAATAAACAAAGACCGAACATTTTTCATCAGCTCTCATGACATTAGTATCTCCAAATGGTTCCTTATCCAAATTTTTTTATGTTCCTCACTATTTAGAGACATGGGAGGGTACATGACAACATCTTTGGTACTATCCTAAAAAAAAATTCTAATAGAAAAAAAGGAATAACACCTGTGTATATTTAATGCAATTTCAGATTTTATTAAAAAGGAAAGGTCAAGGGTTTGGAATCCGAAAGTATACCAAAAAAAAACTACACTCTCATTAATATATACTTATTTCATGTTATTTCATGCACTGTAGGGCAAACATCCTATTGTGTTATGTAAAGATCACAATAAAAGAAGATTGACAGCTTTCATTTACAAACTGTTTATGCACTTCAGTGTTTTTCGGATGGTTTTGATTGCTCAACAGAACAGGCATTCAAGTCACACATCAGACATGAAAAGAAGAAGGAAGCATATCATTACTCCCTCCTTATTTGGCTCAACACTGTCAAAAAAACTTTTAATCTATTTCCCATTGTTTGGGGTCCCTCTGGAGTTTAAAGCTTACTAGTAAATTAGTCATCTTACAACAATGAAAAGGCAAACAACATACCCATAACCAAAAAGACTGTTACTTATAAACAAACCCACAATATACTGTACAGTGTAACAACAAAATTAAACAGACTAACGTAAGAGAAAATATGACGCAGTGAAGTTGGTTATATCGCTACACAATACTGAGCTACAGCATTTCCCAATTTTCTTTCCTTTTCTTTTTTTTTTTGTTGATAAGCTTTTAAAGGGCATGACTTACATTGCAGCTGATTCAAGCTGCTCAGGGCCTATGAAAAAAATGTTTGGAAAACATACTTCCAAGGCCACTGATTAAAAAAAAATAAATAAATAAAAAGAATAAATAATAATGCAGACAATATAGAATGTAATCTGTCTCACAAGCCTCGGATAGTTCTAATGTAGTGAAGACACAACCTACTTTGCAGTTAGATTAATTAAGTTCAGTGATGCGTTACACTCTTGGCTCCCTTGTTTCTGTCATTTTTTACAAGCCAAAATGAGCTTAAAGGAAATGGAAAACCCTACAATGATAGTGAATGTGTAAATCTCTGAGACAGGCCAGAGTGCTTACTCTGCACAATGATCTGGTGCAATGATGTGCTGCTACTGCTGCAGATGCTCAGACCTGTAATCTATTGTTCTGCGCTGATTACAGAAGAGAGAGTGAGATCAGGGTGGGGGGGGGGGGGGGGTTCGATGCACCCCACCTTGATCCCCCTACCTTTCACTGCTTTCAGAAACCGGCTGTCAATCACTTTCCACTTTCCCCAAACCCCAGAACAC
>JBCNYG010000019.1:22888315-22900932 GCA_039654305.1 Porochilus rendahli
TTGGAGCCAAAACAGAGAATAGTTTAAATGCATTTCTCCCTTGACTCTTGGTAGAAGGAGGGACCAGTTGAGCAGTGCTAGAGGATCTGAGAGAACGCGGTGCTGTGCAGTGTGATAAGTGCTTTGAGGTAGGAGGGTGCAGGTCCATTTTTGGCTTTGTAGGCCAGCATTAGTGTTTTGAGTTTAAACATGACGCAATGCTTCCCTCTGCCAATAAAAACAGAACTGAATCTGTCTTTTCTCACTAAGATTTTTTTTACTGTTAAAACACAGTAATATTTTATGTAACATTACATCAGTATTGCATGAATACTTTGTAAAAGATTTGATTGAATAATTAAATAATATGCTATGATATTCATGTGATAATCTGTCGATGTATGACAACCGTACGACTCAACCTAACAATCACTCGCTCACTTGCCGAACCGCTTAATCATACTAGGGTCACGGGGAGGTTGGAGTTTATCTCAGCCAACACAGGGTGAAGTCACTGTACAGTCAGAACATCTCGCCAGACCACTACTGGGGCAAACACAACCATTGACACTCACCCTAAGATTGATGACTACCTTCTCCAACACACAACAGGTGAGTTTAGTACGACACACCCAAAACTGTCCCAAGAATTTGCCTGATTTTTTTGTCATGGACCTGTTGTTTGACGTATAAGACTGGAGCAAAACCATGAGTTTGTGTCTACAGTCATGTGTAGTGTATATATTAATATACTATATACTGTACTCACTTATCTGGATCTGAATTGAATAGCTCTGATTTAAGTTTATTATCACACCTATCTCAGTTGTACATGATACTGAGCCAAATCTATATGACAGTGGACTTGTGGAAATTTGTGTTTTTAGCAAATAATGAAATCAAACTCGAATGAATTATTTGTATGAATTAAAGCCCTGTACCTGCATGGTAAGCTTGAGTTTTGAGTAAGTGTAATGTAGTTTGCAGTAAACCTATTATGTTTTATAAGCATTATAAATGTATTGGAATTGCTTTAAACATTTTCATCATAAAAACAAACGACGCTTTCAATAAGAACAAAATATTCAAAAGTGTTGCAGGAAGTGAGACCGCTCTGTCCCGCATTGGGACTCGTCTGTCTCCTCTGCCGACCCGTCGATTTACCCATAATCCCCCGCGCTGACACAAGATGGAAGAGGGCAACAGCTGCAGGAGAACAATGTTTTGGCATTAAACGCTAAAAGAACGGTGTGTTTGGGGTTCATTCAAACGTTAAAAGTCGGACGTTGACATGCGCGGGTGAGTGTTATTGAATCCACGAACCTCGTAGCCTAAAATATTTCGAAAGGTACGACGGTGCAGAGCGTAAAGCCCGAATGCGGACGGAGAGATGCGTTAGTTGTTGGCGAGCATCATTGTTTCTGTGCGCAATGCCACCATGGGCCATTTAACACCGAGCTCTGATGCTAACAGTTTAATAGCTATACCCTGATTTTTCCCTTCACGTTTCTAAAGTGGAAAGATGAACTTTATATTTTCTCACTGGTTTTAATTAGATCCATGAACTCATCCTTTTCTTATGTAACAGTGTAAACTGGAGTAGCTCGCATTATTGTTGTTCGACATCACATGTTATAATTAGCTCGTTGTAGCTAAAGCAGTAGCAAAGCCACGGTAATTCGCTCCAAACGCTTTAAATAAAATTAACAAAAAAGCTGTACCTAACTATCATGCTGTTTGTCCAGGCGTGTTAGTTTATTGCTGGTTTGCTTGATTTGTTCTGCTAGTCGTGTTGGATGTGTAACGCGGTGTGAACGCTAGCAGTGTGTTGTTCATCATGGGAATGTTTTTTGTTCGATAGCTAACGCCGACTTGCTGTCGATAAACATCTCTCGGTTCGTGTGAGCACGAAGTAGACTCGGTAGTGGAAAAGCCTAAACACTAGTTACCTGTTTTTGTTCATTTATACAGAAATAAACGTCGTTTATAACTAATTTAAGCACTCTGCCTGGCTGATCTGCTGGTGAACTGTTAGCAAGAGATTGTTAGCTACATGGCTAGTCGTTTAGCTAGCTGCTTATCTCGACCGAGATTGATTTGTTGCCCAGCGTGAGCGGTGGATTAAATGTCTTTATAAGATAAGCCTGGGGAAAAGTTTTTAACTGTACTGCCCCGGTAAGCGTGTTGGGAGTGCGGGTTCATCGGGGTCCTTTATTAGGCTGCAGTGAAAAGCAGCAGCGCGACTGTGATCTCTGCTTTATTCATTATTTATGTAAAGGACATTAGCTTTGATAGCTGCTAGCTCACGTAGCTCCGTTAGCTGCTTGCTGTCGTGTGCTAGCTAACGTTTACCCGCACCACAAAAGATCCCGTGTGGTGAAATCAAATCCTCGCCATTCGGACTGTTTATGTGATGCGAGGAGATTGAAATTATTTCACCCAATACCATGCGAGTTTACTCCGGGTTAGAAAACAATCTGTTCACTGTTTGGAGATATTTAATAGGCCAGTTTCGTTTGGGGAGCTGAAGATGAGTCCCCTCACTGTCTTTATGCTTCTGAAGATGAAATATTACGAAATTGAGAAGAGAGTGTGCTCCATGTGTGAATCTCAGTTCACTTTTTAACTGGAGGATAAATGATATTACCAGACTATAACGCAGTGAAAATTCCTGTCTTTTGTTACAGAGGTGATTCAGATAAAGTGCAGACAGTGTCAAATTCCTGTCACCATTACTAATATCCCATAACAGAGAAACCCAAACATTGAGTTCCTCTGAGTCATGAACACTTACTCGGGTTATTCATGCGAATAGAAGGAACATGGTGCCGGTGAATGGGTTATGATGCAGTTTATTTTACAGATCAGCCTATTAAAGTCATTTATTGAAATGTATAATTCTTTGTATTGTGCTGGTTGTCTTACACGATTATTTATTTGTTTGCAGTGTATCTCATCCTTTGAGCTGAATGACCGTTGCCCTCTTGAGGAACCAACCATGAGTATTATCCAGGACAAGCTAGGCAACGAGTTTCTGCGCAACGGCAGCATGGACCCCAACTTTGCCCCCAGCATGATCATGTTCAGCCATTTACCTCCAGTCACCAGCTTCACGCGGCTCACTTCACAGCCAGTGGTGAACGATGTACCGCAAGAGATGGTCCTGAAGAAGGAGAGGGATTCTCCTGAACATGGCGGCAGCTTTCTGCACAGCATGGGGATAAAGCAGGAGAAGTTCAATGAGCTCGACTACCGCATCCCTCTGTATGGGGCAGGCCCGGGAGCTGGAGGAGGGAAAAGTTCAGACATGCTGGACATTTCACTTGGAAGCCACCAGAACATTCATCTGCATGATGTCAACATCAACAACGTAAGCCTAGAGGATGGGATGAGAAGAGAATTGTACTTTTGTACATGTGCTTGCTTGAATGTGTAGATGAAGTTCTTCTGCATGGTTAATTTATCTCCAGATATACATGGCATTGTTATCAACCTGTATGAAATCCTAACGTTTTTGCATTTGACTTGTCTCTTCATGCACCCTCAAGTTTGGTTGTATAATTCTTGTTTTGACAGCAGATTCCTGGAAGATTAGGGAAAGATTCAAAAGACTCCACACACAGGAAAGGACGACGGGCAAATGGGGAGGGAACAGAGGGAAGGGGCAGAAGAAAGCGAGGGGATTCCACAAAGGTGCTCATTCTTATTTATTTATGTATTTATTTTTTTATTTTTCTTTCTCCAGAGCAATGCCTTTGAGTATATTTGACATGAAAGAAATGTGGGGGGAATGTGACTGCCACAAATGGACTAATTTTCTTTTGTGTCTTTTGTTCAGTCAATGATGCTGGATGGGGAGGGTGGTCCCATTTCTCCCAGTTTCAAACCGCACATATGTGAGCACTGCAGTGCTGCCTTCCGCAGCTCCTACCACTTGCGCAGACATGTGCTCATCCACACAGGTGAGAGACATCTACCACAAGCCCAATACTGGCGCAACTCTCTGACATTTTTTTTCTCTACACGATTGTTTCATGGAATGATTCATTAACGTTCACGTTTGAATCTATGTTTCTGATCAAACAGGTGAGAGGCCTTTTAGGTGCAGTCAATGTAACATGAGCTTCATCCAGAAGTACCTGCTGCAGCGGCATGAAAAGATCCATAGTGGTGAGTCCCATATTAGCACTATTTCTCTCAGATTGCTTTGCCTGTGTGAAAGATTTTAAAATAATTTAACTAAGAAATTAGGGATTTTTAGATATTAAGGTGTTTTTTAATATTCATTCTAATAGGTTTGTCAGATGAAGACCTAGTTAAGACTCATTCATTTATTCATTTATTAATCAGCTTAATCCTAATTGTGGTCGCGGGGAGGCTGGTGGCTGTCTCAGCTGGTTCTGAGCAAAGAGGGGTACAGCCTGAAGAGTTCACCAGGCCATTGCAGGGCCGACACAAAAAACCATTCACACCCATGCCAGGACTGAAATACATGATGTATTTCACTTAAGTTAGATGTTCTGTTATGGTACTGCATTTGACCCTGTTAATCTGAGCATGCTGAGCTGACTTACTATGAAGTTGTGAGATCAGTCACGCTGTATCTTGGAAATTCAACTATTCGTGGATGTGTGTTTGTGTAAGTTTGCAGGCTTCTGAACTGGCCAAAATCTACAAATATCTGAGTGAGACATGTACACAACAGTCTTTTCTATTTTACAGGGGAAAAGCCATTCAGCTGTGACCAGTGTAACATGCGCTTCATTCAGAAATACCATATGGAGCGACACAAGAGGACACACAGTGGAGAAAAGCCATACAAATGTGATACTTGCCAACAGGTAAAATGATTTTGGTTGAAATGCATCTGTAAATGCTTATAATTAAAAATTATGCACAGAAGGCAGAATCTTCTATTCAATTATCAAAATGAGGGGCATAATTTTTATAGTATATTCTACATAGGAGCAGGCAAAAAAATACACTAAAACAAGATTTTTTATTCATTTTCTACGTTTACGCGAGTATGTGCAAGAATTGTGTAGCAATGTTTCTTTAATTGTCTGAGCTTTAATGTATAACATGAAACAAAGAACACAAACTAAAATTAGATTTTTATAGCTTATTTTTACATATTTTAACCTTGGAAGAGTCAAGTGTCAAGAGTCAGGTGAACCTTGTGCTTCAAGCTGAACTAAGGGCTGTGCAGCTAAGAGGACATGTTTAACCTACTCGATAAAGAACATACTACATAGAAATGCAAGTAAACTGTGCTCTGTAAAGGTGTTTTCGTGTATAGAAACTGAAGGGGGGGATGAAAGTAATCTACATATTTTGTTGCCATTGCCGTTTCATATGCTAATGATTTGTAATTGCGTATTGTTGTCTCTACATATTTAATTTGCTGTCTTAAAAACACTCACTCCATTTTTCTTATGTATCTGCAGTATTTCTCTCGTACTGATCGTTTACTGAAGCACAAGAGAACCTGTGGAGAAGCCATAAAAAAGGGTCTGGACCCAGGGATGCTAGACCTTGGTGAAGAAGACCTAGGACAAGGCAGCTACCTACACACTCAGGGAAATGCCAGCGCGCCACCACGCAAGAGAGGCAAGTCCAAGAATAATGGGGAGGGTGGAGATCGGCGAAGAAAAAAGACAGTAGCTTCAGGGGCAGGCCAAATGGTCAGCCTGCAAGGCTACGCCATAGATATGGCCGCTGGCTCTGGGGCATCCTCTTCAGGGGTGGGGAACATGGCAGACACCAGCATGGCAAACCAGCATGTTCGCACTCCTAAGCTTGCCTATAAGAAAGGTGGACGCAAGGGAGGGGACAAGAGCCTGCTGTCAATGGGTGAGGCCGACTCGAGCTCTGCTCTCCATGAGCAGAAACTGTTACCTCCTAAATCCAATCCTATGGATCTACCTGGACCAGGAGGTATGGATGGTCTAGGCCTCCTTCATAGTTCCTCAGAATCAAAGCAAGGTGGCACCAGCAGCAACTACGACGATGCCATGCAGTTTCTAAAGAAAAGGAGGTATTTACATGCAGCAAACAATAGCGGTGGTGGCGACTATGTTCCAGTCCACCTTCCCCATCAGCAGACGGTTATCCAGGGTGGGATTGGTGAACCCACACTGGCGTTACTAGATACATCACCTCTGGTCAGTGTTGACAATAAGCATGACAAGTCAGGTATTCCTGATGAGGTACTGCAGAGTCTGCTGGATCACTACTCCCATAAAAGTGATGTGACTTTTGACCTCTCAGAGCCGCACCACGTGGAGCTGCATGCTGCTTCGGCAACATCTGAACTGGGAGCAGATGAAACCTCCTCAAATGGCTCAGGCGACAAGAGTGGCGTCATGAACGAGTATTCCAAATTCCTGCTTCAGACACTGGAGAGAACGAGCCATGGCAGTAGTGGCATCTTTACATTCTTCCCAGAGAAGCACATGTATGCCACATCTCCTTTGGAGTGTACTTTCAGCCAGTCCATCTCCTCCCCTCATGGTCCCTCATCCACTTCTGCGCTACCAAAGTCCCATTTCGGCATGTTGATAGGCTCCCAATCTCCCCCCCATGTTTCACCTTCCTCCCAGCAGGCCTTTCACCTGAGTTCCCTGGGGCCCTCTACCCACCAGCAGCTCACACCATCTCAAGAGCTCACTGAGCAGTTGGACACACAGGAGCTTGCTAACGGTAATGGGCAGAAGGAGCCTCAGGTTAAGGATGGCAACTCCACCAGTGCAGACAACACCAGAAGTGGCTCCACCACCATCTACTCCATGTCTTCTCCTCCTGATCTGACAGCCCTTCAACCATCCAAGGAGGTAGACATGCGGCCCACGTTTCAGATCGAGAACTTCGCTCAGGCATTCGGGTCCCAGTTCAAATCCGAGCGCCGGACCCCGCTGCCGTACAGCTCTGACCCTCAGATCGTCGTTGTCGAGGTTGATCCCCGAATATCGCGGACTCCCGTGTCGGAATTCTCAGGTTATACCAGTCTGTTAGCTGAAGTGAATGAGCCAGCTAGCTCAGGAACCAAAACCCCTACGAGCCAAAGCTATAGGTAAAGGTTTTGGTAGCCAGCCTAACCCTGCAGTTTGGGACAAGGACTTTCCCCAACGCCCTCAGCCCCAATTCCCTCTTTTTTAAAGTGAGATGAAATATTAATTATTACACTGCCATTAATTGTTAATACTCTACCAGGGAAGGTCTTCATGACCTCAAATGCAATTTTTTGATATTCTTCTTTTTTAATATGTATTTTAGCTCCTCGTTTTATTAGTGTAGTCATTTCCGTGTTTTAGAGAGTAGGTAATGACTGGCCTGACTTTTCCCAAACCCTGTGTTTTAGCAATCAGGATAGAATTGTAAAATAGATGAAGATGATCTATAGTAATAACTATTGTCAGGGTGTCACCCAGTATTCTGTGGCAGAAAATGTCGGCCTATTGTCTGTTACAATAATTGAAAGTGTTACTCAGGAAAAAGCATTTTTTTAATTAATTAGGTGCGACTAGCACTGCTTGTTTTCTTTTTCTTTTTTTTTTTAAACACACATAGTTTAAAACTACAGTGAATCTTATTTTCTGAAATTCCTTGAGGAAAGAAAATCGAATCCACACTCAGTCTACCTGTTCAGCTGACCACACTGGTGAATCCTTCCACTACTTGTACATATGCAGAGGTTATGGTACTTTTTTCAATGTGAAACACTCTACGTACTTTAATCACTAAAGGACCGACATAAGACACGGTTACAAACCTAAGTGCACACTCTCAGTCCCATGCGATTGCTAGTGGAGATCTGTTTCTGTGTTTTTCTAGTAGCATCTTTATAGCTACTGATATGTGGCCTCAGGTTTTGTCGGACACAGGCTGATTTATACTTCTGCATCTGCAAAACTGTGAACGGGTGTGGGTGTTTGCTTAGATGTCTGACTCTACAGTAGAGGGCAATGTTGCATGTAGCAAGCCGGAACGTTCTGAAGTCAAATATGAGAATCTCACATTTCAGTGTAAAAAAAAATGAAGGCTAGAAGTAATAAAGTACTGGATGCAGCTAAATACATTATACTTTTTACAATGAAAAAATTAATCATTAATGGCAATATTCTGCGTGACTTGTATTGCATTGCCGTCAATCTCTTAATTGAATAAAAACATTTTTTTTCTTCTTTCTCTTTCCCTATAATTCTGTCATTAATATTCTAAAGCAAAGAGCTTGTAATGCCGTGTCTCTTCTGGAATTCAATCCTTAATCCTCTTCATCTTGCTCGCGCACGAGTCAATGGATCTGGGCTAAGTGTAGAACTGTTTGGGTCTCTTCCACCAGCAACATTTCCATTTAAACGCTTAATGTTTTCATTGCCCATAAAGCTACACTTAACAATGAACTGTTTATCGTTGTCTCGATGCTTTGCATAAGTATAAATCAGCCGTAAATCATACCTGGTTGCTAAATGTGTTGGCTCTCTTCCCATTTATTTCTCAAGGAATCATATTAGCACTTTTACCACTGAAGACAAAACTGTTGGATTATGAAACCATAAATGCTTTTGTTCAGAGAAAAGCTGTGATTTTTTTTCCCTCTTCTCAATGGAAATGGGTGTTTATTGCTTGGGGCATTTTTTTTATATATATATAGCGGGATGGGAGGGTTATTAGCATGATTTGTTTTAGTAATGCTATCGACATGGATGCCATACCAATTTTGTGCTGTGGAGGCTTGGGTGTAAGAACAGGGCCTCTTTGTATTCAAAATGTATTTAAGTGTTAAGTTGAATTATTATTGTTATTGTTTTTTGAGTAAATAGCTGCATTTGGAATTCTACCTCTTAAATTACAAATTTGATGCCTAATGGACAAAAATGCAAAGATCCCTTTTCAAGGTCTTGTTTGGAGAGCCATCCAAGATGTGGACATTTTAACTCATGCAAATCTGAATTGTATGGACCTGAACCTGTTGATTTATATATATATATTTTTTAACCTTGAAGTCAGCACTCTCACACAGTCCTGAGGAGACTTGTGAATCTGAGTTGAGATGTGACCAGTTCCCCTTCAAATGCAATCTTTGCTGTGCCCGTGAATGGAGCAGGAAGGCTCCTGTGTCTTCCTTCCATATTTCCTGCTCCTCTCCAGCATAAACGGGACCCAGCTATTGGCTAAAGTCCCTTCAAAGAGAACTGCTGATTCTGCACTAGTCTCGGGGCTCAAAACCTAAATGCTGCACTCCAAACTTCTCCCATACCTTTAAAAAATGGAAAACAATGGCAAAAAGACACAATTGACCTTAATATACCTCATATCACTGTATACACGACACAACCAGGGACGTGTTTCATGTAGCCTATATAGTGGTAATTATTTAGTGTACATCAGCCATATTGTAGAACCATATAAAGCCATCTGTGTTTACGATTATCATTCATGTTGGTCTGTTGGAATACATTTTTTTTTTCGTCTGTTAAGCAGTTTCGCCGAGCAGTGTTTCTTTGTAGAGCTGTCCACCCCAACCTCTCGTTAGGATTTCTTGAATTTGTTCCATGTTTTTCCTCTTGATTGTTACTTGCCATAATGTGTTTTGATATGATCTCTAGCAAGATTTTGTTTACAGTAATGTACAAAACACTAAATATGTTTTTTTTCTTCTTTCCTGTCTGATTTTGTTGTGCATGATATGAAGTTTTTTTTTTTTTTGTGTGTGTTTTTTTTTTTTGTTTTTTTTTTTTGTTTTTTTTTTTAAATGTATTGCTTTCTTTCTGATCACAATTGCACCAAATTTATTTTTGTAGCAGATGTGTCCTCATCAATTTTTTTTGTGACTCTACAGGGCTGAACATGTCAGATGACTTTATATATGCTTAGATAAGCCAATAAAACCTTTGTTATGAACGGTTGTCTGTCTTTTGACCTGGTATCTGAGGCTCCTAACTAATTGCATTATTAACTAAAGATGTGCTTGGTGTTGGAGTTAAATTCCCTTCATTTCTATGGTTTATTTCATTGGCTGAAAGTGATCGTTATAGTTAATGCAGTGAATCACAGTGTATGATCCAAAATTTACCTTAACATTCCCCCTCAACATTTGCCTCTGTGCTTAGCTGCTCATTTTTTAAATTACATGATTAAGTCCTTTACTCAAATGGTTGAGTTTGGTGGTCTCCCACACTCTAAATTTAGTTAAACCCTGACTCTGGACTTCCTTTAAATCACACTTTTCCTCTGTGTAGGGAACACGACAGCACTCCAAAATCTTTGGCTGATGTAATTTCTTGTTCTGCTGGCACTCTGATCACGTGTATATACCATCAACAGGCATGACCCTACATCTATCCAACACAAAATAACTCCATGTTACCGACTATGGAAAAACTAAATAGGTTCAAAACATCTGTCTCTACTTACCTCTTTGATTAGTTGTTAATGTGGTTTAATGACAAAGCCGTATAAAAAACAAATAGAACTTGAGTTTACAGAATATTATGGTTCTTTTGTTTTCTGTTTAAAAATCCACTTTCCAAATGTCTCAATTTTCGTCATGCTAATTTGAAATAAGTGTAAACTGTAAAACTTGTTGAGCTGTAAATATAAATTTCATTATAAATATATATAAAAAATTTAGGTTTTTGTGGGTTTGCCATAGTCTTATTTTTCCGGGTCATGATAGGTTACTGTATAAAAGTACAAAAGATAACACGTCTTTCCAAAGCATTTCATGTGATGTCGTTTACTGCAACCTCTGTTATGCTTTGTGAGCCAGTCATTCCTTATGACCCTGCTTACAGTAAAGTGTGAGGCGTGGCTGTGTGACTTGTCATGACTGATAAAAACGTCCCAGTCCAAACCAGCCAGGAGTATTACCTCAGATAACAGGTTCTATCCAGAAGCCATGTACATACGTCATTACAGCCTACACAGAAAATCAAATATGGGCTCCTTTTTAAATTAACCTTTTTTCATTAACCTATGAGCTAAGGACAAAGCTGTGAGGCATCATCTTTTTGCTGAGATCTATTTATACGGGATACCAAACTATACTGCCATATAATTAGGGCATAGATGACGTGCAGTCATAAATTGTTTCTGGTCCGTTGCCTGTAAGTATAATGGTGTACAAGGGCTTTGTTAATCTGAGAAACTTTGGACCCAGCTCCATGGTGACGGACAACTCCACTGTCAGTTTGGTTAAGGGTGCCACTCCTACTGATACTACCTTGTGTTCTCTGACCAAATTGTGCCATGAGTCAGTGATTGTCCTTCAGTAGCAGCCCATATCCTGATGTGTCTCTTAAAACCTATAAATTAGAATTTACCATTTTGTCCTATACACTGTGCTGTTTTTATCTTTTTGGAGGTGGCAGAGATGATGGGAGAAACATGACATATGACTAGTGATTTATTCTGTGAGCATTTAGACCTTCATTCAGTGCAGTGTTGTGTTCATTTATACTTGAATTTTTCTTTAACAAATCATTGAGAACCAGAAACAACACCAAAACTAGCTGTCCTGAATTGAAAAGCAGGTCTTTGGTGTCAATAAATCCAAAACAGTTTGTTCCATTACGTGACGTGTTTTATACCTCATATACACTCTGATATCTATCCCCACCTCACTGTCTTCAGGATATCGCTTGTGAAAAAGTGTTAATGATAAACCAAACTGGCCTCAGAATGTAATTTAGAAAAGATGTTGTAAGTCCTGGGCTAATAAAGCACTGCTCATGCTTTCGAGATAATGTTTTACCTGAACCGAAACATGATGAAAGTGATTTGCCAGTGAGGAAGGGTTTCATTTTAGCCAGCATGGAATTCCTCCTGCTTGCTGCTCATATGCTTTATTTCACACTGCTTATGATGGCTCCTCATGATGATGGGTCACTGTTTCCAAGGAATGGATACCTACAATACAATTAAAAACAATATATATTTTTTATCGTCAAATACCTTCATAATTTTTATGGTATGACTATTAACAAGTACTCACTTCAGGCTCGGTGGATTGCTTGATGTTCCATCTCCAGGGTTGTACTGTGACATCCGCCTCACCTTCAACAAACAATTGTTAATTATCCTGTTAAATTATAGGCCAAAAGGTATAAGGTGATTATATTTTGTAATCATTTTTTCATATCAATTCATATAACACGTTAGGATCTTGGGGTAAGATGCAACAAAGAAAACCCAGAGGAAACCCACGTGAGCACAGGGAGAAAATGCAGACTTCACACAGAAAGGCCTTTAGCTGTGATCAAAATCCAGAACCTTCTTGCTGTGAGGTGATGGTGCTACTAAGCCACTAATTACTAAGCCACCGTGTAGTGTATTGATTTTTTAAATCTATAACATTACTTAAAACTAATAAATTGAAGCTTTTACAAGTCCACAAAAATCACAAGTAAATTGAAGGGCGACTTCTTGAATGGATAAATCAGTACAGTTAGAATTTCCATGCAAGAGTTTAAAAAAATAACACAACTCTTATAAAACTAATTTAAAGTCATGGTAGGAAAGAGTGAACTTTAGGTAGTCTATATTTTAAAATGATTGAATGAATTAGAGGCGGCACGGTGGCGTAGTAGTTAGCATGTCCGCCTCACAGCAAGAAGGTCCTGGGTTCGATTCCCAGC
>JBCNYG010000019.1:22938865-22949108 GCA_039654305.1 Porochilus rendahli
TATATATATATTTTTTTTTTTTTTTTTTAAATCAGAAGGTAATTTTTTTTTGCTTGATTGTGTCACAAGTATTTTTTACTAGGTGTGCCCTGCCTCACTGTGTCAACCTGTTATCTCTGACTTTTGAGGACTCTGCTCTCCATGCACTACTTATGCTAGCACACTGGTCTGGTAACTTGGAAAAAATGTCTCTACTTTAAAAAAATTAACAAGAAGTTGATTCAGAGAAGTATATTTTTGCTCCATCTGTTTGCTCGAAGCCCGTGTGTCTACTGTGCAGAGAGTGGATACCGGTATGTGAGGAATCTAATTTCAGAAGTCAGTTTAAGGTAACCCATACTATCTTTAACATGACTATCCCCCTGGGCTCTGAAACTCAGATATTGAACAGTTAGGTTCATCAAATTAGTAATTAGACTGACAGATAAAGTATTATGTCTTGATTTGTGTTTTGATATTCACATTATTTTTATTACTATGCTCAATCAGCATTTCAGTTCATCTCACTATTGGTCATTGGGGGGTTGGGGTCAGAGATCTGTGCAGGATACGTGAATTAATCCAAGGCAACCTTGGCAAACCATATCTTCCATGCAACTTGTTTGTGGGTGGGATGGGGGTTGTGTTGGTTGTCATTATCATGCTGGAACATGTCCTGTAGTTCCTGTGTAGAAAAATCTAAACACTACAGAAAGCAAGGACTTGTACAAATTCCATCTTTTGAGGTCAGGTATACACAGCCTTTTGGCCACATGGTGTACCATAATTAAACCACAACCATAACACTTGTTGTACAATTTTCATACCATATTTTTCAGTATTACTTTCCATATACTTAGTTCCAGAGTGGAAAGCGGTAATGGTTGCTAATTGATGATTGAAGTAAATGGAAGCTATTAAAAATTAAAGTCTAGCTTCCGTGGAGTCATGAACTGCTTTACAGTGTCATTGGTTATTTTTTGGCGTCTCTCCTGGTGGGCTGCTATGATTGGTTGAAGGGTTTCCACTAGAATTTTTTTAAGTTCACCAGTCAGGAGTGCTCCACTCGTATAATCCTGGAAAAATATAAACAATACAGTCACATTGTGCTTGTTTCCTGTTTAATAACATCTGTTTTATGTTCTGTGTTTATTTACCTGTCGGATTTTCTCCAGCTTTTCATCATCCTCCAGAAAGAAGGTCAGATACATAAAGGAAACATCCACATCTGCATTTCCTCCATATTTCCTGTGCTCCTCTACAGTGTCTTTCCCACCCGAGAATGCATGCTTGTTAATCTGCGTAAACCACATTCAGGATCTGCTTTAGGATCTCAAGCGACATTGTGTCGATTTACATTTTATTGTTTTGTAAGATTTTTGTTTATTTCGTAGGGTACAGGAACTCGTGCTGATTTTCTCATTTGAACGTGTTTATGCCAATAGTCTGAGAAGCAGCATGAAGGGTACCTTCGTTTTGATCTGTTTGGCTGTGTCAGTTAGGAAGATGGACGAGTTTGGGTCACTGGCACTCATCTTGGTCTGAGCTCCTTGTAATGCAGGGAAAAATGTGGAGTGCAGAAGGGCAGGTTTGGGAAAACCTACTCGAGGAGCAACATCTCGTGTCATGCGGAAATATGGGTCCTAAACAAACAAGTGTTAAGAAATAAATAAATAAAAATGTATTAACAAGTCATTATCAATTATGTGTACTCTTTATACAACCTTACCCATTTTATTATATTTAAAAAGAAAGAAAAAGTGTATAGTGTGTAATTGCTTATCTTTTTTTTAGTACTAAATGATTAGTCTAATTATAATATTGTTCACACACCACAACCCTATCACAGGGCCATAACCAGTAGATGATTCTTCGCAGGGAATATTGTGCAAAAATTCATATATTTCAGTAATTCAACTTAAAAGGTGAAACATACATACTTACACACACATATATATATCATAAACACTCACAGCATGCAAAGTGAAATATTTCAAGGTTTTATTTGTTATAATTTTGATGATTACAGCTTTCAGCTTATGAAATCCCCAAAAACAACATCTCAGAAAATTAGAATATTGTGAAAAGGTTCAATATTGTAGGCTCAAAGTGTCACATTGTAATCAGCACTTGCAAAGGGTTCCTGAGCCTTTAAGCCTCTCAATCTGGTTCTGTAGAATTCACAATCATGGGGAAGACTGCTGACCTGGCAGCTGGACAGAAAAACCATCACCGACACTGAAAGCCTCAAAAGGTAATTGCAAAAAAAGAGGGATGTTCTCAAAGTGCTGTACAAAAGCACATTAACAGAAAGTTAAGTGGAAGGGAAAAGTGTGGAAGTAAAAGGTACACATGCAGCAGGGATAACCGCAGCCTGGAGAGGATCGTCAGAAAAAGGCCAAGAGTGAGGGGGAGCTTCACAAGAAGTGAACTGAGGCTGGAGATCCTGGACATGGGCTTTAAATGTCGTATCCCTCTTGTCAAGCTGCTCCTGAACATCAAAGAATGTCTGAAGCGTCTTACCTGGGCTAAAGAAAAAAAGAACTGGGCCCAAAGTCCTCCTTTCTGATGAGAGCAAATTTAATCAGTTGGAAACCAAGGTCCCAGAGTCTGGAGGAAGAATGGAGAGGCACACAATCCAAGATGCTTAAAATCCAGTGTGAAGTTTCCACAGTCTGTGTTTGGGGAGCCATGTCATCTGCTGGCATTTGTCCACTGTGCTTTATTAAGTCGAGAGTCAACACAGCCGTCTACCAGGACATTTAAGTGCACTTTGTGCTTCCTTGAGCTGACAAGCTTTATGGAGATGCTGACTTCATTTTCCAGCAGGACCTGGCCCCTGCCCACACTGCCAAAAGTACCAAAACCTGGTTCAATGACAGTGGGACTACTGTACTGGATTGGCCAGCAAACTCGCCTGACCTGAACTGCATAGAGAATCCATGGGGCATTGCCAAAAGAAAGATGAGAGACACGAGACCAAACAATTCAGGAGAGCTGAAGGCCGCTATTGAAATACCCTGGTCTTCCAAAACACCTTAGCAGTGCCACAGGCTGATAGCATCCATGACGCGACGCATTGAGGCAGTAATTAATAATTTATGCAAAAGGGGCCCTAACCAAGTACTGAGTACATATGCATGATTATACTTTTTGGAGGGATGACATTTCTGTTTTTAAAATAATTTACTTTATTGATTTCATGTAATATTCAAATTTTCTGAGATGTTGAATTTGGGGTTTACATAAGCTGTAAGCCATAAACATCAAAATTATAACAAATAAAGGCTTGAAATATCTCACATTGCATGTAATGAGTCTATATATTAGTTTCACCTTTTAAGTTGAATAACTGAAATTAACTTTTACACAATATTCAAATTTCACCTGTATCATATCCAGCATTAAGAGTTTCAGCGGTTTGAGCTACAGTAGCTCTTTTGTGTACTAGCCTTGCCTTCCTACATGCATCAGTGAGTCTTGGACATGTGTGACATTCTTGCCGGCTCACTGGTTGTACTTCCTTGGACCACATTTGGTAGGTACTTACAACTGCGTACCAGGAACACCCCACAAGACTTGCTGTTTTGGAGATGAATAGACCTAGTCGTTTAGCCATCAATATGGCCCTTGTCAAAGTCATTCAAAACTTATGCTTGTTCATTTTTTCTGCTACTAACACATCAACTTGTTCACTGACTATTTCACTCACTGCCTAATACTTCCTACTCCCTGGCAGGTGTTACTGTAACAACATTATGGATTACACTTATTACAATATGGATTATTCTATCCATACCCACTGGATATGAACCATTACCCTTTATGATTGGTTCAGCAACTGCTATCTAGCCGGCTCTTCTATTCATTCTAGACTTATTTCATGAAAAGCAACACGACTTGGGACGAAGAATTCATACATGGTGTGTGGCAACCGAAGTAACCTAATAAGACTTCATGTTAGGCTAACCAGCGTTTCCATTGAGTATTTGATGGTAAGAACTACAGAGAGGTGAACGATTAACAGTTATTCCAATTATTCCTAATACAATATTTCATAATATGCAGTAGTAATTAAAAATTTGAGAACCATTTAGAACCATCTATATTTCTGCATGTTTTAAATGAACCGGATGACAATCATGTGTAAGTAGTGTGCCTATTAAAACAGGGATCTGTCCAAGTCTGATCTTCATAACACATATTTGGATAATGAAATGAAACCATCGCCTTGCTCTGTGCAGTATACAAAGCAGTGCTGGGCTGATATCAGTGGTAGTATGGTTGGAAGATGTGTTTGTTGTTTAAATGTTTAGTAGAAAGTTACATTGAATTACAGAGCTAGACAGACATTCACTCCCATCTCTCCTTCTATCCTACACATCACAGATTTCTCTTCTGTTTCACTGGCACAGTTTTTCAAGCTCACATTTGAAGAGATCCTGCAAATCATCTCATCGTGTAATCCTACCACCTGCCCACTGAATCCGATCCCTTCCACAATGATCCAAACCATCTCAAGACCTTGCCCACCAATATCATTAATAACTCCATATCATCTGGTTAAGTACCAACAGTGTTCAAAAGAGCCAGGGTCCAACCCTTCCTGAAGAAACCCTCATTGGATCCATTAGACTTCAGCAATTGCCACTTGTCATTACCCTTGTCATCTTTAGGCAAGACTACTGCAACTCACTCCTGGCATTTCTGCCTTTGTGCGCAATTTGTCCTCTGCGACTGATCCAGTATGCAGCGGCACGGCTTGTTTTCATCCTTCCCACTGTTCTCTCACACCACTCATGATACACTCTCTCCATTGGCTTCCTGTAGCTTTTCACATTAGATTCAAACACTAAAACATGAAGTCTGTAAAAAATCCCTTGAAGTGTTCTTTAGATTTTATTTATACGTTTTTTTTTTACAAAAATGATTCGGGCAGACAATCAGAAAATAGTTGGTGTCACCCTCCACTGTCACCCTCCACTGTCACCCTCCCCAGGAGAGGTCAACCAACAAAGATCACGCCAAGAGCAATGCATGTAATAATCAGTGAGATCACAAAGTCACTCTCTGTAACATCGAAGCAATTAAAGGCCTCTCTCGTATTGGTTCATGTTAATGTTCATGAGTCCACCATGAGGAGAATACTGAACAACTATGGTGTACATGGCAGGTTGCAAGGAGAAAGCCATTAATAGAATATTTTAAAATGTTCAGATTTTATACTAAGCTCAAGATCTGTCTAGCAGGGAAAAAAAAAAGAACAAGCACAAGCCCACTGACCTGGTCAATAGCACAAGGAATGAGACACTGCACATCTGCCTTGCCATTGAAAATCTGAGGGAAAGAGCTGCTGAAGGATGGCGCTGCTTGTACTGCAGGAAAACTGATCTTTCCTTCAGACAAACAGATATCATGACGATGAAACATTTTGCAGGTTTAAATCTGGCTTGATAATCTAAATCCACATGGTATTCCAGTTTCAATGTGACTTACCAATGCAATCACTGTCTGTGAATCCAAATATGCCTTTAACTTGGTTAAAAGTGACATGCTTCTGTATTTTCACCACGTTTCTATAGAAAGAGGGACTCATTCTGCAAAGATAAATTTAAAACAAATACAAATCAATTTTACAGTTATGGAGATATCAACAGCTGTACCCCGGAACATACAATACTAATCTTTTGAGGAAATGAGAATAATGTTCCTTTTTCAATCAGAGTAGTAGTACAAATATTGTAAACATTTTACACACTAATATTATTTAGTATTTATAAGTATTTAGTGTTTGTAACTTCTTTTACCAATATGTTTACATAGTTATTTTCTTATTATTTAATGATCTAACTGGATATATATATATACACATATACATACATATAAAGTCCTTAGCCGATTTTTCGTAAGACAGTGCTCGATACAGTGAAGTAGAGCTAAATATGTGGTATAAGGAAAAAATGACTACAATTTGATCCCTACAGACCTGTTTCGTGGTTGGGGATCAGGGGATGAGTGGGCAACCACGAAACAGGTCTGTAGGGATCAAATTGTAGTCATTTTTTCCTTATGCCATATATAAATATATATATATATATATATATATATATATATATATATAAATGTTCTTAATAAATCCCCTGATGAGTGGGCAACCACGAAACAGGCTTGTCGGGGTTAAATTATATATAAAATATATTAAATTATACATAAAATATATTTAGCTCTACTTCGACGCATTCAGTATCTGAATGGTTGATGATGACCCATTCCTAGACATAGCAATGCAGTTCAATATTTGAACATCTGGCAAGAAGCATTTAGGACATCTACAGACATGCAAGATGCAAGATAGAGGATATTGAGATATGATTATTTTATTGTTAGGGTGGATCAGTGACTTACTTCAAGAGGATTTTGAGTTCAAATCTTGCAGCTGGCAGTTTCCTCCCACAGTCCAAAGAATCTAAATTTTTCCATAAGTGTGAGTGTTTATTTGAGTGTGAGTGTCTGTGTTAGTTCTGCAAATAAATTGACTACCTCTTCATGATGTGTACGCTTTAGCTTCCCCATAATCAGTTTAGATTTACAGATAAGCACTATGTATAATGTTTATTTTATTGTTACTTTAATTAAAAGGTTGTCAGTGTCATTTGTGGTCAACACATGGTTGTATTTGTATAAATAATACTTTTTATATGGGCACCATCACTGGATCTTCAAAAAATGTCAAAAGATCTCCTTATATCCCTTAAGGTGACATTCTTTTGAACAGTTGACAAGTTTTTCAAAAGATGTATTTTGGATTTAATTTGTTTGTTGTGTTGATAGCTAGAAAACAAGAAGCAACTATAATAAAAATAAACTACTCAAAACATGATTTATTTAGCCACAAGTTCAGTCACATTTGAACAAGTGACGTTTAATACTGACCTAATGAACATTCTTTTCTAAAATTTAATTTTCCAAAATGAGTCCAATCAAAGAATGACAATGTCCTTTGGTATAAATGATTAAAAATAAAGCCACATATAGGTAATATGTATATGTAATGGGTTTCTTGACATGAAAGAGAAAATTAAACCAATTAATCCTGCAGATTATGTTTTTGCCATGTAACTACCAAGTGAGTAAAGCCACATTTATAGTACAACCCAAATTACTTTTTAGTCACTGTTTATGTCTTAGTCAAGCACAGTTCCAGGCAAGCTTCACTCTTTCCTTAACAGATAATTATAACCATTGTATAGATATTTGTTGTTTTAGACCTACTCACATTTGAAAATATATTGATTCATTCATTTGCCAAAACCATTTAATCCTACTATGGTCACAGGAATCTCAGCCGATTCTGGGCGAATACATGCACACCCTGAACAGCTCGCCAGTCCATCACAGGGCAACACACAACATTCACACTTAGCCTACCAAGTAGGGGGGATTTGGACCAGCCAATTAGCCTACTGTGCATGTTTTGTGAATCAGAAGTTCCTTTGCTGACCCTGGGACTCAAACCCACAACGTTCTTTCTCTGAGGTGGAAGTAATAACCTCCATGCCACCATGCTGCTCATTAAAAGTATATACAAAAAAGAAAAGTACAACCAAAGGTATGTTGCTACAAATATGAAAGCACACAATTTTTTAGGACGTCTATGTATGTTGTAGCATTACACTTTCTCTCCACTGGAGCTATGGTGCTCAAAGGTGCTGACAGTGCCCCTGCGCTCTAAAGTGAGGTACATGAAAACATAATTTGCCAATATTGGACTGGAAGAGCTTAAGTGACCTGCAAAGAGTACTGACCTTATCCCCAGTAAACACTTTTTGGATGAAACACTGAATAACCTCAGACCCTGTCATAAAACAAAAGTGCCTGACCTCACTAATGCTTCTGTGGATGAATGGGCATGAATCCCCAGAGCAATGCTCTCCCAGAAGAGTGGAATTCACTATAACACTGGAAGTAAATCTGGAATAAAATATTCAAAAAGGTCAGGTGTCCACAAACCACTGTCCATATAATATAGCTACCATATTAAACTTCCCTTCGGTTACACTTGTTCGAATGCCACATACTGAATTTTACTACGCTCTGTGTTTGTAAAGTGTAAGTTAACACCAACAGAACACTACATTCGGTTACTATTTAGGAAACTCCAAGCTCTGACTTTAAAATATGTTTTAAATGTTCCTTTCTTCAATGCAAGGTTAATTATTAATAGTCCTTATGTGTTGTATATGGCATACTGTCAGTGCCAGTATTTTGGCAAGCAATCAGCTATTGACATGAAGTGAAATAGATTCCCACCCAGTATTGTTCTCCTTTTCAGTTAGGATATCATCCATCTGCCATGAAAACAATACCCTTATGTTCATTTCTCAATGTCATGCCAGCATTCATATTAGCAGATGCCAAAACTGACCCAGAGTTTAAGAACATCTGACGCATGTAGTGGCAACAAACCTCTGCAAAACAAACAGAACCGTGTTTTTGCCCATGTTGTGACATAGTATTACCATACAGCTTTATCTATAAGCTTTCAAGTGAAATACAGAAAGCAGGCACTGTGACAGAGGACATCCTGTTTTGAAAGTCTGGTGAGGCAGTGCACAGGGGAAGGCTGCAGTTTTGGTCTTTTTGTGTATTGGGAGTTATTGTGCATCATCTGAGAGAAGCATTCCTGAAACTCTACAGGAGTAAGTGAATGTGTAAATGTCTTAATCGTTAAAACAAAAATGTCTTTTGTCTTGTGGTTTATCTAATTAGTTGGTATTTATATAAAATCTCTAATGCAGCATACATATCAAAGACTATGGGATAATTATGTCATATGATTTAAAACTTTTTACAATTTTTGCTTTGTTTTGTACATATTTTTGCTTTTCCTGTAGCTACTCCATCTGTGACATAGAAAGGTCAGGGGTACTATTAGCCTGCTAATAAAACCCATTCTTTGCAGTAATGTGTAAACAACTTCAACATATCAAAATCACTTCCACTGTCAAGAATAGCAATATGAACAAACAATGGGAAGTAATACAGAAAGTTTTTTTTATTTTATTTTTGCTTACCCACAGTAAAAGAATGCTACAGTAAGATGCCTAGTTACTCAATTTGATCAGTTCCAACTTGAAGCGATTGCTTCATTATTTTCTGAGTGACGTATATTGGACCAGCTATGGGTACCTGATGCCTCACACCAGATGTTTTCTCTGCTAAAGGGAGTGTTTCCCTACATAGGCATGTGAACTAATCTGCTCAAGCCCAGGTGATACACATATAAGAAAACACAGATATACTATAGGTTAATTTCCTATCACCCTTTTTTATCAATTCAGCAGAGAACTGGAACTAGTAAGGGCTCCATGTGTTGGTTGTGTTTTTCAGTTTATTAAGGAATGCACATGCATCCATGTGTCCTAAAAATCTTTCTGTACATTAACCAAATCTTTACTTTGTAGTAGTTCACAATTACATTCACTAATTTGCCAAAACGGTTAATCCTACTAGTCTAGCCTATCTCAGCCAACACTGGGTGAAGGCAGGGTACACCCTGAACAGCTCGCCAGTCCATAACAGGGCAGCACACAAACAACCAATCACACTTACACCCAGGGTCAATTTGGAATAGGCAATTAGCCTAATGTGTATGTCTTTGGACTGTGAGAGGAAACCGAAGTATCCAGAGGAAACCCACACAAGCAGAGGGAAAACATTTAAACTCAGAACCCTGGAAATCCAACCCTAAACCTTCTTGCTGTGAGGTGGATGTGCTAACCACTTGCCGCCCATGTCTTATTCATTATTTGTTTGTTTATTTATTTTTTATTTCATATACAACTCTAAACCCATGAAGTCATTTTCATTCACAAATTCAAGGAACTCATCAAGGAAGCCATTTATTTCACAATTACACTAAATACAAATAATAATACAATAAACAAACAAGAGTTTGGGATGTTTTACACCATATTGTCAAAGAACTCTTTATTGCTTGTTAAAGAGTGCCGCTCTCGTGGATCAAAGGAGTGATGCAAATTTACTGATAAGAAAGACTGAAATCTGATGGTACATTTCATCCAATATCTATCTGATCAATGCAATTTCAATGCACAATTCTTCTAATGGGTCAGACATTACAAAAGCTTTCTTTCATGATCTACCCTTTGAAAAATGGATATACTTAATGTTTTGTGTGTGTGTGTGTGTGTGTGTGTGTGTGTGTGTGTGTGTGTGTGTGTGTGTGTGTGTGTGTGTGTGT
>JBCNYG010000019.1:22958232-22969309 GCA_039654305.1 Porochilus rendahli
GGAGGGGGGGGGGGGGGGGTGTGTAGGGGGGGGGGGGGGAGGGGAGAAGACAGGGTGAGAGGGGGTGTGCACACACACACACACACACACACACACACACACACACACACACACACACAAATAAATAGAGATGGAGTGAGATGGTGAAACTAATAGTGTGGGCATGATTAATCTTTTCTGTTGAATTGTAGCATCTGTTGTGGAGTTGGTGCAGATGGAGGACTTTTATTCATTTCAGTATAATCCCAGCACTTCCTGTGTTCAGATCCCCTTGAAAACACATTCAAACCAACTCAAGCCATTTAAAAATCCCTGTTAGTGTGGATATGAAACAGTCCTTTCATCTCTGCACAGCACAGACCTCATAGTTCTTCACAGATATGGTGTTATTGTATCACCGTTTATTTCTCTGTGTGTTTAGGGTAAAAAGCTCTTTCTTTGCTTAAAAAACAAAGGACTGTGCAGGAGCGGAGGCCCAGCAAACATGAAATATGCCCAGTGCACAACAACAATATAAGAGCTGTTTCCTGGTCAGGGTTGTCTTTAAAATTAAACAAGGGATCCCTTTAAATAGGCACTTGTGTACTTTATGGCTGTCTCTTGTTTATTGTTGTATAGAGGAAGAGTCCCAGCTACACTCGTGAAGCCTTTTCTCAATTCCAATAAATAGTGCTATCAGAGGAATATATGGCTCAAATAGTACAGAATTCAGTTGAAGGTTTTCTTACAGTCTATAAAGTTGTCCTGCTGCTTGTAAGCTCTATTTATAATCTAAGTGGCTTTGTCGGGATCCTTTGTCCGTCAGAAAATTTCTTCACTGAAAAGTAGACGTTAAATGTGGAGGGCAAAAGTGCATTTTTCAGATATTAATTGCTTTTTTTTTTTTCTAAATCAGCATATTACTGTATAGCTTACCACCCATAAACACCCATTTATTTAATATATAGTCTGTTTTTTTGGCTGGCTAGCAATGAATATGCAAAACTAGCCCTAGGTCATTTCACATCAGATTTATTTTTTATTAATTTTTTAAATTAACTAATTTATTTTTTGACTACCTTTTTACTCATTTGTTGAACTGCCTAGTTCCCTAGGGTCATGGGGAGGCTAGACTCTATCTCAGCCAGAATTGATGAAGGTAAACCCTGAACAGCTCGCCAGTCTGTTGCAGGTCCAACACACTCATACCTAGGGGCAATTTGGAACAGCCAGTAGTCTAATATGTGTGTTTTTGTACTGTGGGAGAAAGTGCAAATGTTAGGTTTTGAGGGCTTAATTTATTTATTTTTAATACTATAGGTGGACAGGTGGAAGACCTGTATGGTTTGCAAATGTTTTCTGGTAAACTTCGCTTCAAAACCTAAATGTGCACAAACATGCTCGGGCTGTATACATCGTTGTTATGCAATATATTACTCTAGATCTGTAGTGTTTTTCACTACTACAGATGTTTTTCTTTTTTTTATAGCTCTGGCTCATAAAATGTAGTAAAGTATGTTTGTTTTTTGTCCCTTCCCGTCACCCCTACCCCCCACCCCACAGAGTTTTGCACATTTTGAACCCCAGGCCGATGCCATCTCCCATCATGCCTGTGGATGTGGCCATGAGAATCTGTCTGGCACACTCCCCGCCCCTTCGCAGCTTCCTTGGTTCTTACGAGAACTGTAAGTCCAGAAACTTGGTCAAGCCATTCAGACCACTGAGATCATGCATCAGGTCGAAGACCAAGGTGGAGGCCACAAACCGAGGATGGAAAAGTCCTAAAGGCAAAGCCAAGAAGCGAGTGGTTTTCGCTGACTCCAAAGGCATGTCATTGACAGCCATCCATGTGTTCAAGGAGTTTGAGGAAGACTCCCTTTTACCACCAGACTTGCAGTTTGAGATGTCTGACTTGGAGGAAGCCATTGTGGGCCTGAAGGTGGAGAAGGAGATGAATCTTGTTTTGGACTTCCCCCAGCCTGCTGCAGACTACCTTGACTTTCGGAACCGTCTCAAGAAAAATCTGGTGTGTTTGGAAAACTGCGTAATTCAGGACAAATCCCTCATGGGCACAATAAAAGTAATTAATGTAAGCTTTGAGAAGTCTGTTCATGTCCGGATAACATTTGATTCGTGGAAAGGCTACAAGGACATTCCTTGTGTGTATATGAATAATGTTTATGGGAGCGCAGACATTGACACCTTTTCTTTCACCATTGATCTGCCGAGTTCTGTAGCGCATGATGATCAGCTGGAGTTCTGCATCTCCTACAACGCTCATGACCAAACATACTGGGATAATAACGACGGGAAGAACTATAGGCTGGCACATGTGGATAATGACAGCAACCGGACCAAACGTGTCACTCAGACAACAACTCTTGAAACCAGAAGCACCAGCAAAAGGCCTGAGATGGAGTTTGATCAGTTTGGGAGCCCGAGGACCTGTAGTGGTTTCTTCCCAGAGTGGCAGAGTTGGGGGCGAATTGAGAACAACTCCCCCTACTGGTGAGGGTACATGTCGCCTCAAAATGAAAACATTACTTCTAACAGGAGGCACTAGAAATCCCGAATCGACAGTGAGATTGTATTATTAAATAAAATTAAGAGGAATTTAAATTGAAAATGAATTGCTGATCCCATCCTAACAATCATATTGGGGGTATTTCTCATTTGTACAAACCATCCAATGATAATGGTCAGGATGTTGAAGAGAATTAATCTTTAGGCATTTTGAGTCAAATACTAATAATCTTAACACTATACAGTTAAAAGTAATTTTGCCTCATTTTTCTGCACTAAACATTTCCACGGTTAGAAGTGTTCCAAACCAACAAGCATCATGAAATAGATTGGCTTTTTTAACGTTCAGATCTCGAACAATTCAGAAAAATATGGCATTATTGGAATCTTATTCAAAAACAAATTGCACCTCTTAAGTCACTACTGTGCGGTAGTGTCTATCGAGTAGATTCCGTATGAATTATTCTGTTAACTTGATCTGTGTGCGGCGTCGAGAGAAAGAATCCTGTCTTCCTCGTAGCGAAACATCATGCATTCAACCCGGGGAGAAAAGCCTCCTCCGTATGCATCGTGGCATGTGATTTCATGAAAACTAGAAACGGGGAATTTGCACTGTCTGAGATGCCTTTAAACTAAAGAGTGTCAAAGTGGAGTAATTTGGTACATCAAAGTGCTTCATATTGAAGTTTATGTAATTTGTTGTACCATTTTTATTGGCCACTTTGCAGCTGAAGCAATAATCCGAAAGTTGTACATTATTATGGGCGCCCGTGTAATATACTGCTGTTCATGAAAATGTCACTATCTGTGCA
This sequence comes from Porochilus rendahli, assembly GCA_039654305.1. Classification (NCBI taxonomy): domain Eukaryota; kingdom Metazoa; phylum Chordata; class Actinopteri; order Siluriformes; family Plotosidae; genus Porochilus; species Porochilus rendahli. The sequence continues at coordinate 22,961,547 of JBCNYG010000019.1, forward strand.
CCTCATCCTTCTTTAGTTCAGTTTGTATATCTTTGCATTGCACACACACTTGACTTTCTGCTGTGTCTCGTTCCATGTTTGCTGCTGTGTCTTTGATTATGCCAGTATTTCACTGCATTGTTTCATTGATTTGTGAGCTGAAATTATCAGGATATTGAATGTTAACCAGTGCAAGTGATGGCAAGTGTAGTAATCCAGATGTCAGTGGGGTATTTATGAGATTAGTTATGTTTCTCATGCTTGCTTCCTGTTTTCCCATTAAGAAGGAATGGAAAAAACAGTCTGGTCATTGTGAATGATTGAACGTGAATAATTTTAATGCAAATGGCTGATGTCGTTGGCTACTGTTTATTTTAGAGATGGAAAATGTATGTTGATTTGTCTATAAGGGCTGGAAATGAGGGTGTTTTTTGTCTATTGAGTTTTTCTACTGCAAGGAATGATGTCTGTCTACTTATTATTTAATTCTATGCTCCTTTTAGAAAGAAATTGAATAAATGCAATGTTTCTACTGGGAAAAGTTTCTGCCTCAGTTATTGTATGTCTGTTTTCCTTATGGAGATGTAAAGGTAGGGATGAGAACCACAGGTGTTATGGAATAATACATACATATAAACGCAAACTGTTATTACAAACTAAGATTGCACAACAAGAGTGCTGTGCTTCGGATAATCACAGCAGTGCTCAGCATTCTGCAGCATAATTGTGTGAGTGTGGAATAAAATTGAAAGTAATTTAGAATGAGATTTCAGACCAAGTATGGACAAGTCAAAATTTATTCCAGATGTTTATGAAACTATTTCCCAAAAAAGCCACAGTGGAAAGGAGAAGTGCAATACACGGCCTGGCTGCAAGTCCATGGTAAGTGTAGTACCTGGTTTACTGTAAAGACCTAGAAATGGAAGTTCGTGAAATTCCATCATTATCAGGGTGCCACTTGTCTAATCAGGATTATTGGAAATAAACTTGTACTATTTAGAATCCTGTTATACCATGTGAAGTGTTGGTAAACACCAAATGTTAAATGATAAGATTAGCACCTTCAGTAATAAATCAATCTGTCCTAGTGAACTAATTTCAGGACGGCTTTATTGGTCGAGTCTGCAACACACTTATGTAAGTCACAGTGGTTAAGTCAGTCTGCCAAATGCCATAAATGTAAGTATTCAATACAATTTTCTTTGGAAGTCTTTCTGGCAATGTAGCATATTTTGCAAGCTCTGCCAATAATTATGGTATAACCAGTGGTGGCTCAGGGGCTAAGGCTCTGGGGTAGTGCTCAGAGGGTTGGGGGTTCATGCCTGAGTACCACTGAGCTGCTACAGGTGGGCTCTTGAGCAAAGCTCTTAATTGCTTAGTTGTATAAAGGAGAGAAAATGTAAGTTTCTCTGGATAAGGGCATCTGCTAAATGCCATAACTGTAAATCTATATTTAAAAAGGTTGCAACAAACTGTGGCTTAATTAACGTAAAGCTCATATTTGGGGTTGGTTGTGCTTACTTGTGTTGATGAGACACATTTGATCTGACCCAGAGTTCTAGGAATCAGAGGATTTTCAAAAAAGAAATGAGAGAATGGAAAGAGATGTAAACTCATCTGCTAGTTAAAAGAAATCTAGATAACAACAGCTTAACATATTTTTGTCTGGCAGTGAAGTGCGGTGATCTGTTTTCTTACATTCGTGCCCATTTCAAAACAGGAAGCTGAATCAGTAATAACGGTCAGTTTTAGGGCTTATCATACTGACTGACCTTGCACTTACACAAGTCTGTATATTTCTTTCATGGGTGGCGCAGTGGCTAGTGTTGGTGCTGCTGGCAAACCGGCTCAAACTAGAAACCTTTCCCACAATCCTTCATATTGTAAAGCTGTGTTATATTGCACGTTGTCTGATTAGATATGACAGACTGGCAGACAAAACACTGATTAAAATTCCTGCTATTGTATTGCAGTTGGTAAATTGTCTGCTTAAATCTTAGATGAGGTGAAGTGTAATGATCCATTTATTTATCAAACTGGATCTAAATGTACCATTAGTCAGTTTAAAGTGCTTGCATGACAAGACTGTCTGTTTTCTCCCACAGTCTAAGACATTAGGCTAATTAGTGGTTCAAAATTGCCCCTGGGTGTGAATGGTTGATTGTGTGATCTCAGATCCGAGTCACTACTTGAGTCTAGAGTCACCACTATAGTATAAATACTAGTATACTATAATAAAATCAGCAAGACCTTTCAAGACGATCACAGTGTTTCTTAAAAGGTACCTGTGTTGAATTAATAGCTATTTAAAACGATCGCGTATGACATCAGCGGTTCCTTACGGAAACATCATTCCTTGACCCTTGTGCAACTATGTGTGAGTGCTGTGACACTGCATGCTTAGAGATAGGAGGACATCCTCTTTGGCTGTTCCAGTCTGGTAGTGATAAAAACTCGTTGGATTGGCTGGGCTACGTCACTGACCCGTGCATCATAACACATTACTGGCCAGTGCTGTGCTGCACAGACAACAAACTCAGAAATTGCGGAAAACATTTCTTTGTGTTCCTAAACCAGCTGATGACTGGAAAGCCGAGTTGGCAAAACGATGGCTGCATTAGCCATTTAGGATGTACCGTCACGTACATCTCTGCCAAGATTCACCAGAAGGTGATGCCTTACTATAGTTTTGTGCTTTTTATGGTCATTTATGTTAAAAGAAGTGTCTGGATTACATAAATGCATTATATATGGTTGAATTATGCTGTAAGGGTGACCAATACTGGTACTCATAAAATATGAGTGTATGGTAAATCAACCTGAGTTAAAACATAAATGTAATAAATAAATAACAAATTGTGACAAAAAAGGGACAATCAAAAGAATAAGTTAGTGTATGGAATCTTGAATATTTGAATAGATTATATAAAAGAATTCACAGGCTATATAATGAGAGGTTTTAAAAAGAAATGGATTTCTATCACATTCAAAAAAGGACAGCCATTTGAACTTTTATTTTTTGTTCTTCTTTTTGTTTGTTTAAATTTCACGAATAATACCTCACATTATTTGGTCAGGTTTATTTATTATATTAGCTTGCTCCATGAATACACACCAGATCACCCATGACCCGTAACAAAGCATAGTGGTTTCTCAAGAAAGAATGAGTGATCTCTGAAGCATAGGTGAGAGCCAAAAGGGTGCCCACATATGTGGATGAATACAGGAATACATCCTCTGATTAATATGTCCTGATGTACCGACATGTTGGTCAGGGAAATGATAAGTGACAGAGGAATGCAAGCAATTGCATAAGAATTGTGTCACTACTTTCATGTTGATTAGAGGAAACACCAACGCGTTAGAGTTAACCAAAGTGTTAATACCAGAGAACATGGCCAGACCTGTCAGTTTTCATACTACGTGACTGTTGTGACTGCAGACTGTTCGCCATATCTTTACACTTATTGTGCACGTACATTTGCACACACACACACACCAACACCTACATACATTGCAAAGCCCTTAATCGTCTATTACCTATGACTGTTTGAGTCAAACATGATGAGGTGTTTATCTGAGAAACCTTAACTCCCACTGATATATTGCTGCATTTTGATCCATATTTAAAATGAACAAACCCATTATTGACTTTTGCTCCTGTTACAGGCTGCTTTAAATCAATATAATCTGAATTCTCTTTCATCATGCATGCTGTAGCTACACCAGAATCCACTGCCCTTTTACATATAAGGATTATGTTATAGCTTGTGTTTACTCTATGTGGGTTGGTTGCATCCTCGGCTCTGCTATGATTTGTTGGATAACAGTAGGCAGTGTGAATAAAGTAGGACACCCACTGGGATTACCACAGCCCAGCCCAACTCCGGATGTCAGGATCATTAGAGATCCAGCACAGGCTCAGGGACATGGCCTGAGTGCGTCACAGCATCATTGGCCTGACATGACTATATGGATTAGTGAAAGTTAATCTAGTGCTGAATGGCTTCTGTGGTTTCATCAAGGATACAGACAGATAGGGATTTCGAATTGCCTATGTGGGGCTTCAGCAGCATACTGTGTAATATACAAGTGAGACTCGAAAAATTAGAATATCGTGCAAAAGTTAATTTATTTCAGTAATTCAACTTAAAAGACGAAACTAATATATTATAGAGACTCATTACATGCAAAGTAAAATATTTCAAGCCTTTATTTGATATAATTTTGATTAATATGGCTACAGCTTATGAAAACCCCAAATCCAAAATCTCAGAAAATTAGAATATCGTGAAAAGGATCAATATTGTAGGCTCAAAGTGTCTCACACTCTAATCAGATAATTAATCCAAAACACCTGCAAAGGGTTGCTGAGCCTTTAAATGGTCTCTCAGTCTGGTTCAGTAGAATTCAATCATGCCTCGAAAGGTAACTGCAAAATAAGTTGGATATTCGCAAAGTGTTGTATCAAAGCACATAAATAGAAATTTAAGTGAAAGGAAAAAGTGTGGAAGAAAAAGGTGTACAAGCAGCAGGGATGACCGCAGCCTGGAGAGGATTGTCAGGAGAATGCCATTGAAAAGTGTGGGGGAGCGCGACCCTAATTAGGATTAAGCGGTTCAGAAAATGAATGAATGAATGAATGAAAAGTGTGTGGGAGGTTTTGAACATGACAAGAACTGGAAAACGACAAGAGAAAGATGAGAGATATGAGACTGAACAATGCAGAAGAGCTGAAGGCCGCTATTGAAGCATCCTGGTCTTTCATAACACCTCAGCAGTGCCACAGGCTGATAGCATCCATGCCACGCCGCACTGAGGCAGTAATTCATGCAAAAGGGGCCCAAACCAAGCACTGAGTACATAATCATCATTATACTTTTGAAAGGGCTGACATTTTTTATTTAAAATTCTTTTTTTATTGATTTCATGTAATCTAATTTTCTGAGTTTCTGGATTTGGAGTTTCCATAAGCTGTAAACCATAATCATCAAAATTATAACAAATAAAGACTTGATATATTTCACTTTATATGTAATGAGTCTCTATAATATATTAGTTTCCCCTTTTAATTTAAATTACTGAAATAAATGAACTTTTGCACAATAATATTTTTTCTTGTTTCACCTGTACACACTTAAAACAATTTATATTACCTTATGAAATGTTAATTTCACATGAGCACGAAAAGAATCTTGAGTGTCAGTGTTTTGTGACAGGCAGTCATCTTTCCTCTACAGTAAATTTTTCAGGAAGGAAGTCTTTGTGGTTTCTCTGAAAAATGACAAGTTGCTTTTTGTCAAATAATTTCAGGAGGATTATTTCAATAACAGGAACTTATTTCACAAAAAGACATGAAAGACATCAGTGATGTAACAGAATTGTTAAGAGTTTACCATTCAGCCATTACAGCATGTGGTTAGGCAGCCCATACACAGCAATGCACGGCGTGTTCTGACATCGTTCCTGCATAGCCAACATTAACAGTGTCCGCAGTTTAAGCAATTTGTGACATACTTGCCTTGACTTCACATCAGTAGCTGCTACCCCATATTGTTCCAGGGTGAACCAGAAGACTACCCAAGGCTTGTAGCCTGGAGTTTTAAACCTCGGGCCAAAAGCCTATTATCACACCCATTATCCAGCAGTTTCCCCACCCTTAACATGCTGCCTTGCCATAAATGTCCCCATAATGCCTGAGACACCTGAACCAAAGCAAAAGTTTGTTTGCAGGAAATTGAAGCTCAGGAAACGCTGTGCTGACAATGCTGGCTGCCGGGGACAGACAGCAATCAAGCAACACAGAGTGTAGTTTTGCAAACTGTAGTGTGTCATCAGGGCCGCCTTACCCTAATGGTAGTCCCTGGGGCTGAGAGGTTTTGTAGACCCTGCTCATGCATCAGTTTCTTTCACGACATACAACTGTGAATTTTCCTTCTTTAGGCAGAAAACACCAGCATACTTTTATTAATTTCTTACATGAACACAAAAGGCACTGTGTATAAAAACAATACATAAGAACTTAAGATGATGCCTAAAACCAAGATGGGTGAATGTTTGAAAATCAACACCATCAGAACAAAATTACCCACATACATACACACCCACAGACCCACGCCTGCACATGCACCATGGATAATAACAACTGACAGATGTTTAAACATTCAGTCATTCTAATTCAAACAATTAGCAGCCATCCACAACAACTGAAAACCTACGGAGGCTAGCAATAAGCAGAAGATTGTTCGTTTAGAAGTGCTTTCGCCTGGTCTTCTTTGCAGAGAACGCCCTGATTATGTCATTGAAATCCAAATCATGAAGGATGTCATGCTCAATGGACATAAGTGTGAGGTTAGGTACCCATTACCTGTACCTGCGCAACCCCCGCCTCATCTGCTGCCTACGGAAAGTGAGATGCAGAGCATTTTGTGGGTACGCTACCATCCATTACAGGTCATTTAAAGAATCCTGTGAGCTTTGGGATGCTCTTCAGAATTTTTTTTTCCCAAGATTCTTTCTTGTGAACCGCCTTTCTTTTGTGAGCACCGCTCTCAAATTTCTTTATCCCTGTCTTTTTCCAGCTGTCACTCAACTGTCACTCAACTGTCACTTAAGGGGGAAAGCTTGGTAGGCATAGCAACAGTAACCAAGGGGAGAGGGGCGGGTCTTAGCAAAGGGTTAATTTAGATCAATCAGCATCTACGAACGTGAAGTTTAAAAGGATTGACAGAAAACTTGACAAGTAACAAAACAATGCGACTTTTTCAGATCATTGATAGGCCCCTGAACTTGGTAGGCCCCTGGGCTTCAGCCCAGGTAAGCCCGTGCATTAAAGCGGCTGTGTGTGTCACCATTTACATACTTACCTTTTACCTTTATAGCTGAGTAATTTCCACTGTTTTCGAAAGTACGATGAATTAATGTTTAAAAAACTCACTAACTGAGTGAGTCAACCCAGATCTGGGCAATGTACAGTTGCCGGGTCGCATCCGGCCTGTTGGTTGTCCCTTAACGGACTGCATAAGTTATATTTGTACATACGTGCGTAGCCTACGCCCGTATGTATACATGCTTAGCCTACGCACGTATGCATACCTAGTAGTCTACCTATGTATACGTGCATAAGCTACACAGACTGGTATTTGTTACAATGGATGGCTGTCCAAATTTAATGGGGAAAAACATTGGACGTTTAAAACGGATGTAAGATAAAGTAACTGAAATCAACCCAGGAATGAAAATATTCTTACATTGTGTCATAGATCAGAATGTGTTGTGTAAGTCAGTGCTAAAACTTGGCCATGTTATAGTCAAAATAGTTAACTTCATCACGGCATGATACAATCATAGACCGTTTGTTGCACTCATGGAGGAGCATGATATTGAATATACATGGTATGCAAATTTAATTTGGCATTTGCACATTACAGTTGGAACTCTGGGAGCTCAACGACAACATGTAGACATTCTTGTAGACAATAGCAAAAGTCTCAAATTTGTGTCCGACATTGTTTTGCTGTGATGAGGTGGACTTTGATGAGCTGACTACTGTCCAGTTTCATTCGAATCCTCAATCTCCTCTCCCTTAACCTGCAGTGTGGATAATGTAACCAGTGATGTTCAGCTGGAACTCACTGACCTGCAATCTGATATGATACTGCCAGAGTAGTTTAAGTCAGTATCGCTGCTGGGTTTTCACTTTGCTCTCAAGGAGGAAAACTTTCCACACATAAGGAGGCATGCTCAGTAGATGTTGGTTCCCTTTGGATCTACTTATATATATA
>JBCNYG010000019.1:22982316-22997628 GCA_039654305.1 Porochilus rendahli
ACACACACACACACACACACACACACACACACACACACACACACACACACACACACACACACACACACATACACCTTTCTTATCTGATGTAATCCTCAACCAAAACTTTTGAATTGTATCTGCTGTCACTGATCAGCTGTGTTCCTAAGAAAGTGGCTAGTGAGTGTTTATCATATGTGTAGTTTTGCATGTTTTTAATGTAATATACAGTTAATTTTCAGTAGCTGTTTATTTTTTTGTCTTACACTTGCTGTGCCTTCCATCAATGTGCTATCAGTGTGTGCTGAAGCCATGATAAGTTTAAAAAAGGTTTGTTTTCATTGTCAATAACAAGTTCACACAATGTGCACACTCACGAGGATGTTTGTGAAGCATGTTGTGGATGATGGTGACTAGAATGTACATATACTGGGACTGGACGCTCTGATGACTGAGAGCTGGCTGTTTTCCCACAAAACCTTGACCCATTGCTCAGGCCAACAGAGAGCAGCTGTTTAACCAGCCCCTTCAAAGTCCATCACCACACTGTCTCAGCACAGCTGAACTCCATCCATCTCCCCAGCATGGCTCAGCTCCAGCTGTCAGACCTCTACATGTGTTTAAAATACACCAACAATATGCCAACTACCCATTATTCATGCTTATTATATAAAAAGAAATCTGTGGATTGCTTAAATATGAACAATTAATGTGACCAGGTCATTGATGCATGCGGCACAATAGCGTCACGGTTAGCACATCCGCCTCACAGGGTTCGAGTCCCAGGCTCGGCCGTTCCAATGTGCATGTTCTCCCCTTTGCTTTCGTAGGTTTTCTCTGGGTACTTATGCCCACATTCAAGAGACATGCAAATTAGGCTAATTGGCTGTTTCAAATTGCCCCTGCAATGGTTTGGCGAGCTGTTTAGTGTGCACCCCACATTTGCTGAGTGTCAACTGAAATGGGTTTAGCCTTCATGCAACCCTGTTAGGATTAATTGGATCGGCAAATGAGTGAGTGAGTGAGTGAGTGAGTAAGGTCATTGGTGTACACTGAATTTGACTGCTAGTATACTTATTCTGTGCCCAAAAAAACAGTTTAAGAATATATTCACTGATAGTGACTTTAAAGCATTTCTGAAAGTCGCTCTGGATAAGAGCGTCTACTAAATACTGTAAATGTAAATTTGTCTGTTATGTTTTTCAGGATCATTTTCACTGCAAGGTGAAGACAGAGGGATGTGATAAGAGGGTCCAAATTAAACCACATTGTTATGAAGGTCATTGTGATTACAGTGAAGGCCAGTGGTGCCGATCAGTCCCTCTGAATCTGAGTCCTCTCCCAAAAGCTATTAAAGCTTCATTAAATACACAGGGCTCCAGATGTTCTGTATATCGCTTTTCATGATGAGAGAACATGTGCAACTTTTTCCCATGAAGCCTCTAGAGAGATGGTTTAAGTAGCAAGAAGGGCATGAACTCAGCACGTCATGGAGATGTACTCTGTGCACAGGCGATCCATTAACTCCGTACATGTAGCCCTTCAAGGGTTGAAAAACTTACCAAAACTACCATTGTTAGAAAGCAAACGCTCACAGTCCTACCAGATATTAACACAGGCTGACTTTTTTATTAACAGATTTACACACTGATTTGTCCCTCATAACTGTATGGAGCTTGAGAAACTGATTCCTGGCACAACTAAGAGAAATGCAAATAGTTTCTGGCCGTGGCTTCAATATCAGGAAGAAAATGATCCCAAACACTCATCTAAATGTGGAGAGATTATGTGAACGATTATCTGGAACAGTGTAAATGATGGACTGACTCCAGATTTGACTCCACTTGAGCAAATATGGGATTAAATTGAGTCATGAATTGATCGCACAAAGGTTTCCTCCAAAGATAGTCTTTGGGGACAGTTGTGGAACACAGTGTTTACAGAAACAGTGGAAAAATACAGAAAAACAAAGGTAGTAAGAATCCACACTGTTATAAAAAACCAAAGACGGACAAGCTAAATATGGAAAGGGGTTTATGATTTAATTTAGCATTTTATATTTGAACACTTTGTGCAGTTTTCTTTCTTCAGCTGATACAAAGTTAGTTGTACTAAAGCACATTAGCAATAATAAATAAATTAATCACTGTATTTAAACCTATCATATTCAAGTATCCTGTATATTAAGGTATTGCCTTAAAATCAAGCTTCCCATAAAGGTATGCAAAGTATATATATTAAAGTTGGCTCAACTCATGACACATTTTCATTGACAGGTTGGTTATCGGACGGTACAGTGTCGCAGTGTTTAGCAAGTCCTCCTCACAGCAAGGACGTCCTGGGTTCTAATCCCGGCCTCGCGTGTTTCTGTGCAGAGTTTGCATGTTCTCCCTGCGCTAGTGTGGGTTTTCTCTAGGTTCTCATCTCTCCTCCCACCGTCCAAAGACATGCACATTAGGCTAATTGGCTGTTCTAAAATGTAGAACGTGAATGAATTGAATTGAAATGAATTGGGTGCAGGTTTTCACTTCAACCAAGCAGTAGCCACACCTTCCACCTGTTGTTGTTGGGTTTTTTTTCGCCAGTGTGAAGAGAGATAATCAATGGTACTTATATGAGGTGTGGTTATTTAATAGTGGTGATAGCAGGCTACAGGTACATTATTCTTGCATGTCCTCATATTCAAGAAAGAAAGGTTCCTCGCACAAATAGCATAAACCTTAAGTCGAGCTTGTCTGACCTTCAAATTTCTGAGTAAACCAAACAATAAACTTGAACCTAAAATACCAGAAAAGAAAAATACATTTAAAAAATGAATAAAAATAAGCACAGAAAATATCAAGCTAGTCCAAATAAACATAAAACTGGGTTAAAAGATATAAGAATAATTCAGACAACAATGTTGCTTGTATAACTTTAATCATCAAAAATGAGCAAAGTTAAAATAAATACAGGACAAATCCATTTGTATTCAGTCACACAACAGGAATAAACATTAAAGTGAACCCTTGCACGATTCTAGCGGACATTTCAGACAACACAGTTCGTCTAATGTCTATGGAGGCCAAAACCAGACATGAGATATTGTGTGAATGGGACAGATTGAAAAAAGAAAGAAAACTGCTGAAATTAAATAGTTCATATGAAAAACAAAAACAAAATTGCAAAGAGGTGTGGATAACTAATGAAACATTCTATAATTATTTAACCTGAATTTTTATATTTTAGCTGAAAGAGCAGAGAAAAAAACGGACAGATAAAACACACACACATACACATGCACACATTTAGTGAGAGAGTTGCGAAATAAATTAATCTCAAAATGCTCTGCTATCGACATGTACCTGCCGTTATCAGATGTGTCCCCTTTCCATTTAAGAACAGCCAGTAATAACTACCACAAATGATTTTGAGTACACTGACACAATGTTGTTGCGTTTTAAAGCTAGTCACTGTGCCAGACACAAAAACTACAATTTACACTTTGTTTCCTTTCCCAGAAAATTCGAAAGGGTCGTCAATACTTTCAGAATTATATACAGAACAAAACCACGTCTGAGCATAAAATGGAATATATAACAGCTAGAACAGCCCAACTCTGGACATACCTCGGAGGAAACACCTAAATCACTTACATGCTTACATGGACTTCATTATTAGCAAGGAGTCATGGAAACACAGCACTGTCACTTTAAACTCTTCGACCAGAACCATTCTTAGGGACAGACTGTTTGCCACACTATTTTATGGTCCAGGCTGCACTCTGGCCTATTTTGAGTCGTCCTCTGTGCACAACTGTGGGATATTACATAAGACCCCTGCTAGTAAAAGCAAATCAAGATCGTAACGTTGCCAAGTGTAAGTCTGATATATAATTAATTTAAAGACGACTTCTCCATGACTACTGAAGCTATCCTGCTGATTTAGTTGGATACCTCAGGAATATATCACATACTGATATTTTGTCAGACCTATTAAAAAATTCTATTACAACAGAAAGTTTGGTCCTTGATATACAAAACGACACAGAATCAAACACTTCTAGGCATACAGTACAGTTTAACTGGATTCTTTCTGGAATCCTGGTTCATGACAGAATTTACCTCTTCCAATTTACACACACACATACACACACACACACATACACACTCACATACACACAGCATAGCACAATGTCACACACATCAGAGCCATATCAAATGGTTTAATGCTAGTGGATCTTTAGCTCTAGCTTTAAGGAGAGGTACAGTGCACAAATCATTTACTAACGGGGCTTAATGTGCAACCACTGAACAAAAAAACAGTAATAAAAGGATGCCCTTGGGTATTCCTTTTTACCTTTTTTTACCATCACACTACTCCAAGCCAAAGCCCTCGGCATTAGAAATGGCTATGGTTAGCTTTTGCCGTAGTTCTTTCTTGCTCTTGTAGGGTGGCAGGCAGATCTGGTTGAAGCAGGTGTGTGAAACTGGCAACCTGCAGAGAGGAAATATGTATGTAATAAATGTTTGGTAGTGATTTAGGAACTGGATAAAAGGGGAGCTCACCATGAGATTTTTATTGGCTGGTGCCTATCTCATCCGACACCGTGAACAACTCGCCAGATACACAACCAGCTATGCCACTGCACCATCCTATTTCTTTTCCATTCATAATTAATCAGTTATGTTTTAAAGGTTTACGCCATGTTCTCCAAAAAAAAAAAAAAAATAAGTAGAAGCACTGACAAAAATACAAAAAAACCCACAAACTTTAATTTGTTGTTATTTGAATATTGGAGGGGAAAAAACAAAGTCAGTATAATGTGCGTAAATGTAATATATTAAAGTGTACCCCACATCTTGGCCTCAGTAATCAGGAGGTAACTTTCTTTAACTGTGTCAGTTTTGATTTGTTTTTGTTTTAAAAATAAATTCTTTGTCAAATATGGAGAGATTTGGTCCAAACCATGACATGAAAACTGACACACACACACACACACACACACACACACACACACACACACACACACACACACAGTGATCCATAACTTTGTGCATACCAGTCTGTGGAAACTTCAATCTTTGAGATCTTGAAGTTGAGATCGGCCATCCCTCCCACAGGAACACGATCGCTTCCAGTTGTGAAGTGGAGAAGCCTTTTCTGCAGCTCCAGTGGGAAAGCTAGAACCACATCCCAGAATGCACTGCCACGACAACAAACAAATATTTACTACATCCTGAAAGCGATAAATGGGATTTTGTGCAAAAATAACAAGTACAAGGCACTGACAGCTACATGCACAAAGCATATCATTTTTACACGCATGCATTTATGAAAATATGCTAATTAATAAAAAAAGAAAATAAAAAAGTGAAACCATGGTCTTTGGCATAAAAATGCACTTTAGACAGTGTGTAAAGCATTTTATTTCATGTGCAGCTCAACATTAAGTGCAGTGATGGTTGTAGATCGGTGTTACCGGATGGTAGGGTCCGTCTTGCTGTAGCCCTCATACTGTGCCACCCTCTGCAGAGAGCTCATGTCCAGATTGGGACTCCCACAAACCAGGATCTCAACCTCCTCCGGCCTCAGCAACTATGGCAAAATGCAATGCAGTTTTGTTCCTGACAGTGATGGAGACGTAGTGACACAGGGCAAGACTGAATGCAGTTTCATAACACACACTCATCCGATGTTCTTTTTTATTTCCATACTGGTCAAAGTATGTGTTACTATGGAGATTTGGAACATTTAAGCAGCCATACCTTATCAAACGTTTTAAAAATACTACCACACCTTGGAATATTGCATGTCTGCATACAACTCCTTTAACTCTAGGAGCGACAAGGCTTTATCTGTGCTTGTGATAAAAAAAGTGACCTGCAAAAAGCACGACAATAGTGCAATCTCATCTATCTCCTCCCTCCTCTTTTAACACCAGAGAGCAATTTATTACCTTCCCCCAGTCTCTTACATAAGAATTTAGAGACCCTGGGATTTATGTGTTTAGTCCAGTGGAGCCTTTCTTTCGCAGCACGACGCCGTGTAATGCCTCTGACACACAATGTATGATATTACAAAGAAACACTGACTCGGTCAGAAAGATCCACAAAGGGCAGGAATATTTCTTTACTTTCTTAACTCAGACCTGCACAATTTGCACTCTCTCTCTCTCTCTCTCTCTCTCACTCTCTCAGGTCAGCAGTACAATCTCTCTCTATATCTCTCTGGTCAGAAGTACAATTCGAAGATCAAGTTTGGAGCAGAAACTCATGACCATATTGGGAAGTTTAATTTTCAACCTGAACACTGCCAAAATGAACACATGCAATTTTAGCTTTGCAAGGCTCGTAGCAAGCAAAGAGCAACATTCAGCGGCAGGTTCTTCCCCAGCGGTTAACACCATGCTAGAGCACGTACACTCTTAGCAAACACAATAAAAACATAAAGCTATCAACAAGCTGTGCTGGGACGTTCTTTCAATGTGTCTGAACAGGTGATGACACCCATGGAAATTTCCAGCACTGATACAGCACAGACCTTTACAGAGTCAAATCACACTCAGCGGTGCGCAGGCGAAATCGGATAAGAAATAAGTGCACCTCGAGTGCCACACGGGTCACAAACACTACTGAAAATCTGCATGAAAAAGACTGCTTTGTCAAGCGTCTGATTAAAATGCGAGGCAGGGGTTGGGGGTTGCCGTTTGTCTTTGCGTAGCCATGTGTTTATTCTACAGAGCTCACTGGTTTGCTTCTTTCCCTGTTGGCCTGGATACAGTTTAGAAGCCGGGCATAGAACACTCCCCAATTCTTTGGAGTAGGGCCATTGGAGGGGGTGGGGAGAGCAGACTGAGCCCAGTGTTCGCCACATACAAACTCAACACACACACACATAGACCAACATTCACATCACACTCCCACATACTGTCTGGAAATCCACTGGAGGATATTTCTTTATTAAGCGAGTTTAAGTTTTGCCAATAGAAGCACTTCACTAATGTTAAGCACACAGTAAATGTGCCTTAGACATTTAAAAGTGCAGTCTGGCCTTTGTTGGTCAAAAGTGTCATGATACTTGAAGTCATATTTATAATCCATCAGATGCATTAGGATGACACTGTGCTCCATCCCACTGCTGCATAGTTTTGATCCCGAGCTGCAATTGCTGTCTGAAGGGAGTTCCAAATATTTGTGTCCACATGGCTTTCGTCCAAGTTCCTCAATTTCTTCCCAGGTTCCTAAAACATGCTGACTGACTACTCCAGTGATGGACAGCCATCTTGTTCAGCATGTATTCCTTTTTCACACTTACCCTCTAATCACTTTTCTCACTTTCTCCCACCCCCTTTCCAACTCTCTCCTATCACACGGCAGCTACCAGCCATAGAGGGTGTGGGGAAACACGTGCTTGCTCCAAGACACGTGAAGTCAGGCACAATATATATAATTTTAACAGCTGCACATGATGCGTCACTGGGCAGCTTTCCACGCTCAGAGAAAAGCGCTACCTACCCTCTTCCAAATACATGTGCTGACAGACACCTGAAAACGGATAAGGTCTCTCTGAGTTATGACGAGAGACTCTAATGCCAAGCCACCGAAAGACCAAGTGTAATTTTTCTCTCTATATTCCTAAAGAGTTTTATAACTTCAAGATCTCAGTATTTATTTTGCTGAACATCTAACAAAATAACCAAAAAATTAAACAATAGTTTGATAATTTTTTTTTTGGTAAATGAATAATTCCTGATTTCAGATTAAAACCTGTGTTGGATTGTTTGTTTATTAATATGTTTATTTGTGTGCAAGATGACTCAAAAGCTTTGCCCAGGATTTTGATGATTTAGGAGTAGGCTGAGGGACAAGACAAAAAAAATAATTTTGGAGGGGATCCATGCATAGGATCATTTGGGGGGGGGGCGGAATCCAGTATTGTCAATAACTGCAAATAATGTGTGAATTAATGTTCTTCAGACAGCTAGCTAGGGGGAGACATTCCATTACAACTATGCCAGGTTATAATGAAACATGCAAACCTTAAGATCATCGGTGTTTTAAATGAAAGTCCATTAATGTTTTCTGATTAGTGTTTCATATAGTAACAGCATGTCTATCGACACTAATTCCAAAGTTAGAACTGCTGTATCTTCAAATAATTTGTCACTTGCTCCAAACATCACTTTGGACTTTGGCATTCCAAAATGAAATAATCTATGGCCTTCGAGTGGAGTAGTGTCCCCACCAAGTTCGGTGAAAATGCATGGGTTTAGTCAGGATAGTGTTCACGCTCAAACTGTCAAACTGTCACAAATAATAACAATAACGCCACTGAAACTCTAATACTAATTGCTACTATAAATAGCAGTTGTGTAGTTATAGCACGCAAACATTAAAATAAACTTCAACTCACCATCAGAGCATTAGAGGCACATACACTGTGAAAGCCATGATAGAAGGCAGCAAACTGTCTATAGATGAACTTATTCAGCAGGAAATCGATGTACAGCTGGACGTACTCTGCACAGCGATATATGAACAAATGAAATAGCACGGGCTACCAGAAAATCTTGACATTGGGTGACATTTGTTTGGAGGTATATATTTAGTGGTGACTTCACTCACCTTTTCGGTTCTGGTTAGTCACAGGAATTTTATCCCCACTCGGCTTCAGGTTATATGACTTAACAACTCCGAGTTCTTCTTGAAAAACCTGCAAAGATTAACCAAAGCACTGATCCCTACTTCTCTGATGCTAGGTGAGAATTCAGCTTTTCATCACTGCAGTGCAACTCGAGGCAACCTGAATATCTCAGAAAGCCTGTCAGTATGTAAACATTCGGAGTGACCTGCGCTGCACAGAGGCATGTCTTTGTGTGAAAGAAACACCTGAAAAGTCGTATAGAAGTCCTCCTCAACGTTTCCCTCGTAGCTTAGTAGCTCTGTGAAGCCATGTGCAAGATCCTAAAAGAGTAAAGCTCTATTACTGTCAAACATCACCTTAAAATTGGGAGGTACTGGGCACAGAGCTACATGCAGATAAAACATACATGAACCCAAAACTTCCAGTTCAAAACAGTTAAATGAATCATTTAATCTGCCACAAGCACACTTTCTTTATTTATTGTCTATTTTACAATATAAAATAGTGAACAGGGCTGTAACCAGTCATTTTAATACCCAGCTCTGTGTGACCAATAAAATTAACACAGCAGTAAAATGACAAAATGAAGAATGATGGGACAGCCATGGCCTAATGGTGAGAGAAGCGGGTTTGAGACCTATCAGTGACGCCTTCCCTTCTTCCACCTTCATGGCTGAAGTGGCCTTTATAAAGGCACCTAACCGCTTACTACTCTCCATGTGCAGGCCATTCTGAGTGGGTGCTTACTGTTTACGTGTGTGTGTGTGTGTGTGTGTGTGTATGTACACACTTTGGATGGGTTAAATACAGAGCCAAAATATTTCCCATGGAGGATTAATACAGTATATAAAAAAATAACTAAACATATATATTCATGTGATGTTTTCATGTACGCCATAGCAATATTTATATTCTCACTTTCTCTTCATAAATAACTTTCAGTTCTTCCTGCAGATCCAGTTCCACACACATGGCAGAAAAAAGTTTAACACAAGAGAGCAAATAATGCCCAGAGGCACTCAGTTATATAAGTGTGTCGAAGCCAAATAGTATTCCAAACGGAATATCTGGTTCACTTATGCCTGACTCAGAAAAAGAAACAGTGGAAATGAAGAATAAATATCAACTGTGTAAAATTTCCACTGAAAAAGTCACAACTAAAGATACAGACTTCTTGCATCTACTTACTGCCTGACTACCAGACAATAATAAATGTAATCATAGGGCTCCCTCTAGTGGACGTAAATTGAAGTGTATTATTAGATTTTAATTCCAAATGTAAAAAAGGAATATTATAAACTGAAATATATACAAATACTTTTCTTTTTTTAAATAAAATATTACCATAAATAGCAAATGTGGCCATAACAAGTTTGTAGAGCAAACATAAACTTATCCTTCATCTTTCATGTAATTTATAGGAGCTCAGACATGAAAAAGCTCAGGCTTATCAGGGGCAGTAAAAGAGCAGACAGCATCAGTGCTGACCTAATGGCTGCACCAACAATGCACCATCTGGAGGTGACATTATATCAACAGAGAGAGGAATCACACTTATGGAAGCACATCACAGTTTGTTGCACACATGTTGTTGGCCATGGTCCTGAAAGGGTGCCCATGCTGACCCATGTCCACCACCCAAAGTACCTACACCGGACCAGGATACACTATGGGAAGAAGGTAAGCCTGCAGAGGCAGTGTGATGCTTTGGGCAATTAAGTAAAAAATTAAGTAATTAAGTAAATAAGAGGCCCCCTCTCGCAACTTACAGGATTAAAGGACCTGCTACTGACGACAATGCAGCCTACTCTTTACAAAAGTCAGCAATGCTTCTTTAACATGCCTCTCACCACAGACAGTGAGAGACATGACTGGTCTTTGATAACCCAGTTAACTGCACTTGGGGGACAGCAGTGACAACCCAGTGAAAGTGTGACTTGAACTTGAACCCCGACCTTCAGATCAGTTATCCAGCACCCCACCACCAGGCCACCACCAAACCCATTAGGGATACTTGCTTTTAATCTCCTGATATCAGACCAATCAGAGCACATAATTTCAGTGTAGTATATACTAATTTCAATCAATTAAGAAATCTTCAAATGCAAACATTCTGTGAATAAATGAAACTTTATGTTTATGATATTACTGTGTGGTGATTTAGATGGGCAGCTACCTGCATCTATCCCACATTTTCCTTAGCTAAACTAAACCCTTGATATGTCTTGGCTGATTAACTCTTTTAGGGAAAATAGGGGAGGGACACTATATATTTATATTTATTTATTTGTTTATTAATTTATTTTTCACTCGGAAATGCAGAAGAGCAGCAAGAGTGTTAATCAAAGACTGGAAGGTGCAGCATTTGTACATACAGGCATGATTTGTTGTAGGTCGTCCAGGGTGAGGGAAGCCATGCCAACAGGGGCATCAAGGTCACATGGTACAATGGGAGGAGTAAGCAGCTTCTTGTAGACGCAAGGTGGGAATCGGATGTCCAGGGTGATGCTGTTGTACACGGCTAGGCCCATGAGCTGAACGCAAGGGGTTAAGGGTGAACAGCTGGGAAAATAAGCTGAATCTATACTCTCAAGTGTATACACATACAGTCTCATACACCTTTCTTTACAGAGTGTATTTGTTCATCTTCCCATTAAATTTATAGCTTGGTTTGAGATATCTGCTTCTGTACTGACCACACTCTAGCCTTAAGATATAGCCTCTTCAGATGTATGGAAACTACGCCCAACAGGTGTATTATACATTTAAAGGAGAATGTGAAGAGGCTGCTCCTTAAGTGCTTACAGCTGCAGCCGAAGGCACTTCTCCTCCATGTGCTCTCCATATGCCCACAAAGAAGGAGAGAGAGCAGTGGAAAAAGAGAAAAGGAGAGGGAGGGGAAGAGAAGGGCTGCCTTTTAGCAGACAGAGGGGAAATTTTTCGTAATGGCTCGAGCATCAAGAGGACACAAAAGCCAGCATCGGGATCGTTCCAAATAAGACAAACCCAAAGAAGCCTTTCATTCATTATCCTACACTAATGTGACACAGCGTTTATGCGTCTACTTAAACTCAGGGCTCCCAAATGTCTACAATGGGCAAGCTCAGAGCACACTCACATGCACACGAACCTTGCTGCCTGAGCCAAAGGGAACCATTACGTCAGGCTACTGTCTCCTTTCCTCTGTAAAGTAGGCACAGCTTGGGGCTACTCAATATAAGCACTAACACTTCATTA
The DNA here is from genome assembly GCA_039654305.1 of Porochilus rendahli. Classification (NCBI taxonomy): domain Eukaryota; kingdom Metazoa; phylum Chordata; class Actinopteri; order Siluriformes; family Plotosidae; genus Porochilus; species Porochilus rendahli. The sequence goes on from JBCNYG010000019.1 coordinate 22,994,158, forward strand.
CAGTCCAGACACTCTAGTGTATAAGGCTATGATGACTTGATCAGCCAGAAAGGCATTACATACTCTGCCTGCTGAGAAGTGACTCGAACTCAAGGACTAATGATGAAAATAAGTATCTGTACCACCCTGTGCTGAAAGGGAAACTTTTTACAGGTTCCATGAATAAACAGTGGCTGTTTTCTCTAAGTGGAAGCAGACTGTATGTTTATGGGTTATTTAAGCCTCCCAGCACCCAAGCACAGCTACCTATGCAGTAAATGAAAGGATACAGCTCCAACCAGTCTGTACTCGGAGCAGTTGTCACACTTCCAGTTGCTGAACCAGTGACACTGAGACTCCTTCACATATGTGAACATGCCTGTGAAAACACACATGGCAGCAGTGCAAGTCTTCAAAAATCCCTCAAAGCTGAAAACAGAAACCCACAAATAACATGTACATACCACTTTTCCAGTAAAGACTCTTCATATTAGAGCTACTGAAAGGGCTGGCTCACCCTTCCCAAAATCCTTTTTGATTCCCCATACAAACTGCAGCAGTTCACAACAATTTGGTGACATCCAAGAATATAGAGCCTACATTATGAAGTGAAACTGAATAGATTTTGACCATTTTTAAGTCTTTTGACAGATTCGTTCCTTTTCCATCTGCTTATTTTGGTAAAGAAAAGATAAGGCCTATTTTGTTTAAAGCATCGACACCTGAAACAGAGGTAAAGGATAAGTTCTAGATGGGTTTTCATTAGTATTGAATTTGCAGCCAGTAGCAGTACTTTCAAAACAAAAAAAAATACCCATGTGACCACATGAAACCCCTCGACCGATGGTGTACCTTAACCTTGTGTGCTTAATCTTGTTATTAAAAGTAATACAAATGCATATGTACAAGAGGAGCACATAGTAAGTGCACACCGTCAAAGCAGCACATCTGGATGAAACACAATGCATACATGACAGGTGCACAATGTGAGTGCACACCGGGAAGGTTGGAATCACACAATGCAATACTATTAATATTATTGAATTTCAAGATGGCCGCCAGCCTGATACAGAAAATTGCATATCTCCAGCAACAAAATTTCACAACTTCATTACTGTCACCTTGTCTCCCCCGTGCTTGACTGCTGATCACTGTCCATCTATGTACCTTATGATTTCAGAAAGTCATATTTCGTAGCAAGTGCATCCACATTTGCACAAAGCAGTGCAGATGGGCTTTATAGTCAAATTTGCTTGGTAGCATTTGCAGTTCCCCCTTGCAGGCTTTGGTACACTTGCAAGAGATGAGCTCGAGACAAGCCTCCTCTGCAATTGGCAGGACTGTCCACTTTGGCCTGAAGACCTTCTCGTCAATCTCCCAGCCCCACTCAGATGGACTCGGAACGTCCGGGCATTTTTCAAGTGACTGCCCCCAAAATGTGTCCGGCCTGGTAAACTGATCTCCATATGTGTTGCTCAAGAGCTGCTTTCGTTGGTGGAATATTGTCTAAGTTGCCAGACATTCTAGTAAAGAGAACTTATGATCATTATATCTTTTTATTCATTCATTTTCTGAACCACTTAATCCTAATTAGGGTCGCGGGGAGGCTGGTGCCAATCACAGCTGACTCTCGGCGAGGGTAGAAACTGAAAGAAAATGAATGACAGATGCACCATCGAACAATCTCATTTCTGCAGATGGTGCGTTCAAACTAGTAGAATTAGATTCAAGACATCCTAGCAGATCAGACTTCTGTCCTGGCCTAAGTTTTCCCCCAAAAGAAAGTGATGGGGGAAATTTCTGGTGTTCATGTCTGAAAAACCCCTCTAGATTGCATTATCTTGCTTTATTGACTTTAAGTTAAGGACTCTGACTCTGGCCACAATGCTAGCCGCCCTCTGCACACCGTCATCTGCAACCAGAGGAGTCTGTTCAGTGGAAGACTACTCCTTCCCAAGTACACGACCAACAGGCGTAAGAACTCCTTTGTCCATCATGCTATCAAAGTCTTCAACTCCTCACTTAGGGAGGGTAGCCATTTACATTCACATTTACTTGTACAACACAACTTCATTCTATGGTGTAATAACCTCACTCTCATCTAGTGCAATTATTTTTTTATTATGTTTTATACAAGCCATATTCAGTTCTTTATATTTACTTATATGACTTAATTTTTATTTAATTTATACATAATATATAAAATAATAAAAATTATGTATAAATACTGCTTTTCTTATGTGCCGCTGGAATTGTAAATTTCCCTGAAGGAGTCATCCCAAAGGGATCAATAAAGTGAAGTGAAAGTCTCTTATCATGCATGGCTCGCAATATTCAAGCGGGAAAACAGAGAAACATCACTCTTCAGTTCTGAGATTTACTGCTTGTGCTTTGATTTCTCCGCCTTTTTCTGCTGACTGAAGAGAGGGAATGAGTTCTTCTGTATGGCAGCACTGAGTGTTTTTTTTAATTCTTAAGAGTCTTTCCCCAATGAAACTGCAGTACTGCCTTTCCCCTGTTGAGCGAATCTGTTTGATTGCTTCTACGAAACTAGCTAGTATAATTTACTTCGTGTCTAGTGTCATTAAATCTTCACTCCTCTCAAGTTAAGGATTTCCGAGTTCCTCTAGAATTGAAACTAGTCTTGTGTCATTGTTTTAGGATGACTGAGAAAAAATTTATATCATGGTTAAACATGCTAAACCTTTTTTAAACAGTAAACGACTGAAGATATCATGGCATGTTGATTAATTACCCATGCTAACTTACTTTTATGCTATTGAAGACAACATTGTGGTGGCCATCTTGGATTTCAATATGGCAGACATCCAATAAACATGAAAATAGTTCCAGTAGATTCCTAGACCCTGAATATATTAGGGTAGACCCAAAACTGACACTTCGATCTTGTACCATTATGAAGTTATGATTAAGAGTAAGGTATGGCGGATATCAAGTGAATTTGAAAATAATTTTATTGCATTCCCTGACCCTGAAAACCTAGGGTAGTTGCGGGAATGACATCTGTATCTGCCACAGTTACAGAGTTATGCGCAGAAATATGCTAAAAATGGTGGCCATAGTGGAATCTAACATGGCAGCCACCAGGGCGCAAATTTCTTGCATCCATTTTTTTTCTGATTCTATGGACCCTAAAGTACATCTGGACAAAGTGTCATGCTTTTTTCAAAAAGTGAACGACTCTGGTCCATATTTTATCTTAACTACTCTGATCCCAGCAATCCCAGCCACACACCCTTCATGCACCTGCCATCAGGCAGATGGTACAGGAGCATCTGGGCTCCCACCAGCAGATTCAGGGACAGTTTCTACCCACAAGCAATTGAACTACGAATACACTGGACAAACTGCACACAATATGTTGCACGCTCATTGTATACGCATACACCATTACCTCTGATCTACAGCCAAATCAGTATTTCCTTTCCGTATTTTTGTATTTATCCTAATGTATATATATATATATAGATC
>JBCNYG010000019.1:23022032-23036157 GCA_039654305.1 Porochilus rendahli
ATGCCTCTCACCATAGACAGTGAGAGACATGGCCTGCATTTGATAACCCAGTTAGCTGCACTGGGGGACAGCAGTGAGAACCCGGTGATAGGGGGTCTTCAACCCTCCACCTTTGGAGCAGTAATCCAGCACCGTACCATCGGGCCCCCTAAAAATGTGCACAGATTCGTTATTTAATATCTACATAAAAATATATATTTGTATTTTTCAAACAATTATATTTCCTGTTTTTAATAGACAAGTATTTCATTTTAAATACAATAAAAAGGTGACTCTCTAATTTCAATAGTTCAATTCAATTTAATTCAATTCAGCTATATTTGTGCTTTTTATAACTGACATTGTCACAAACAGCTTCTCTATAAACCCGATACGTCCCCAATGAGCAATCCCATGGCAACAGTGGCAGGAAAAACCTCCCTCAGCGTTCACGAGAAAGAAACCTTGAGAGGAACCAGACTCAAGGGGAAACCCATCCTCATTTCGGTTAAACCAGATAAAAATACGAACCATGCAGCAGAAACTTCACTATAGTTTAACATGAAGTCTAGGTGGTTATCAAATAACTGTAATAGTAATTGTAGTCCTGAATCATTTCAATATAAAAGTTTATGTCACCAGCAGTGAAAGGTCATCTTCACAGTTTCTTAATGTGTATTTAGTTCCATAGCAACAGAGCAAGGTCAGTCTCTGCATAAACCGTTGTGTGTAAAATGAAATGGTTAAAGGCACCTGAATCAGATTTAATCTTTGAGCATTGACTCTAGCTAATGAGCAGTAAAAAAAAATCATGTTTTAAGTAAAGTCTGGGCTTTTACACCAACACCTAGTGGCTTGTCAGAGCCGGAGTTTATCCTGGTTTCTGTAGCGTGAAGTGATTATGAGTTCAACTCCTTTTGGAAGGGATGCTAGTCCATCGTATTTTACCTTCTCAGTATTTTTCTGGTACTCATTTATACTGATGGGTGGACATAGGCACACTTGTGGTTAGGACCTTGCCCAGGGGTCTTAGTATGGTGGGGATCTAATAGGGATTCAAACTTATGCCCTTTCTACCATGAGCCCAGCACCATAACCTCTACAGCACCGACCCCATTGATCTGTATTTACATGATATTATTGCAATGTACTGCTGTCACATAATTGGCTGATTAGACAAGTATCTTAATGTGCAGACCCAAAGGCGTACCTAATAAACCAAATGCAAACAAATTGCCATCTTTGAAAAAAGTAAAAGTTTTTTTATAAAATTCTTTCAATCTCCTGTAACTTGTCCAATGGTGTTCTCTTTCCCTGGGATATAAAGAGTACTGAATATACAAGACTGCAAATATGTGAGTCCCTTACAAAGTCAGATCTTAACCCAGAAAAATGCTCTAGCTTCTTTGGTATGGTAGCAGATTCTGAAAAAACAAACGAAAAAAAAAAAAAAACAAGAACATTTAGCCAGTATTAAATATAAATTATCATTTGTAGTTTGAGGCAGTAGTGGGATAATTTTACCCTAAATTCATTTCTCCGTTTCAGAAAATTTGGCTGTACATGCAGCAAGATAAACACTGTCTGAGTTCAACTATTTATTTTTATCCGGATGCAACTTAAGTCAAAAAGCCATAGAGTCAACCTCGTCAGTGTATTTTTCTACTTTGCCTGTGCAAACCGAGGCACATCTTACCCCATCTCACGCAGCTCTGTCTCATCGGTTGAACTTTAAAAGGTAAGCAGCAAATGTGGGTCATACTGCAGTTTCATTAAACTTTAATTCCAGCTGATAGGCTCAAAATCCAAAAGCCTGACTCTCTCTCTCTCTGTATAAAAAACAGTGGTTAAGCCAGTGCTTTTATCTCACATCATTAATCTGCAGTCAACTGTGTAGCTTCACTCCAAGGAGTCAGTCATGGCTAGTTTATACTCTCTGTAAGTTAACCTTTGGAAGAGTGTTATGAAATGAAGTGTCACAATTTTGTGTTTATGTGGTTAGCACTTTGAACATTCAAACATTATTTGAATAAATCCTCAAAATATGTAATAGCTTGTAGCAGATGCGTGAAATTTTACTATCTTTACTATTAACAAGATAACGACATAAAGTGCAGTTATGAATCAGAAACGGTGAAGACGATGATCGCGATCAGCTTTAAATGTTCTGTACGGAGCAGGAGTGGACCTAGATTCCTTCTGCAATGTCTTTAATCATATTAGATATCACAGAAAAACACTTGATGCTGCAATTCTAGCATTACTAATCAGGGTGCCATTAGTTTTATAATAAATGTTCTTGGGGAACCTGCACTACTTATGAAAACTTATATTTTAAAATATAGTTACCAAATGAAAATAAAAAGCATCCACGTATGATTGGCATTGCTCGTTTTTTATAGAGAGCAAATAAATCCGGATTTTGAAAATGACTTAATAGCTGAGGACAGAACGCCAGAGAATTAAACAACTGAACATGAGAGGGTGTGTGTCACTGGGAACTGATTTGGCCTCCAAAAGTGGTGTGTTGCTAAGCAGCAAAGTAAAATACAAACACTGCTTGTATTCTGTATTTAATGTTTAAGTTATTTTTATATAAATAAAATATTTTCTAAAGATTCAATCTGGAAGTAAAGCAGGAAGCTGCAACATATCATGTTTGAAGGAAAATGTGCAACTATTTTACTATTTCTGTATTAGAAGTGATAACTAAGAACCAATAACAACCTACGGCTAACTAAGAGCCACTGATGGTTCAGACTCTAAATGTGATGAAACCCGTGGATGTTTTTTCTTTAGAAAACAAGCACAGTGCTTCTCACCCGATCAAGCAGCATGGTCTGATCTTACTGATATTACATCCCTAAAACCTTAAGGTCATAAAAAGATGTTATTAAGTAAAATTGTTTTGAGTGGAAAAACATACTGGACATAGTGCAGGTTTACATCACCTTCAAGCACAACTACCCAAATAGCTGCCCTCTTCATTCAGGGGCAACTGCCAGTCAACACCAACACAAAGTGCTGTGGTTAACAGACAGAACAGATTACAGATGCTAGAACTGCTCTCCGTTCCTCAGCTGGATAGATCCTCAGAGACACGCTACACCAGAAGAAGATAACACAGAGTGGAAATGACGGGCAATAATGTGACCAAAAAGTGCTTCTTTATAGAACTATACATTTAGACCACCTCAGAGTACAGACGCACAAGTCCTCAAGTCCGCAAAAACATCAATGATCTCAAGGGAAACACACACACACACACACACACACACCTGCTTGCAGTATTGTACTGCTCATTAATTCATAGCAGCTAAAGACAACTCTTTGAAATGCAATTAGTGTTCTGTCCTGTATCTAAGCATTATCCTTAAATTACATGTACATATCATTTAATATAACGCTGACCTTTCAACAAGGGTTTCTCTGCCATGCACAAAACACAGACTATCAAAGCACAGAAATCGTGGCCACTTCAATCTTTCTCATTAATTTCAATACAGCTCTAAGGAGCTTGAAAGCCTAAGATCATTCTACCACATATCTTGTGTTCAATACAATGACGTATACAGGATATTATTTTAAGGTGCGAGGATATACAGTATAAAAAATAAAAATCATGATGTCATCTGTACGATTAAACTGATCCACGAATTTTAGATGATGGAAGACAAGAAGTAATGCCATTCAGTATTAGTTGTTGAATTATTTAAGGCACAATCCACAATCAAACATTCATTCATTCATTTTCTGAACCACTTAATCCTAATTAGGGTCGCGGGGAGGCTGGAGTACACCCTGGACAGCTCGTCAGGCCTTCGCAGCCACAATCAAACAATATTCCTATATTAATAACATTGAATTCTCCGATGAGTTTTGCAGTATGATGATTATATCAAAGGGAAGCTTGGATTATAAACAAGATATACTTTTCTTTTTACTTCTACCTATAACAGTGTTATAGCACAAATGATCTGATGTCACCTTGATATCCTTACACTCCTTAGCTTTTAATAGAAACGGGAATCCTGTGTGGTTAATTCTGTTTCTTGACATGGCAGCTGGTAGGCAATAAAATAAAATAAAAACTAACAGATGGATTTGTTGGACATATATGAAGGTTAAACACAGAATCATGATGATAATTTCTTCATTGATGATACAGTAATTTTGCAAAACAGTGCTATCTCACACACACACACACACACACACAAACACATGTATATAATCAGCTATGCTGTGATACGTGTGTGTGTGTGTGTGTGTGTGTGTGTGTGTGTGTGTGTGTTGTATATTACCCCTCCACACACCCAAAAAAAGCATTTGGAGCTGGCATAAAATATTTCAGGGGTCAGAACCCAAAAACATCAACATCCCTAAAAAGCCACACCACTGGTCCAAAAACAAAACCATCGCCAGGTGGTGGGTGCGCTGACCTTGTCGGATGGCAGGTAAGAGGAGCTGTGTGGACAGGCTGTGAGTGCCTGACTCTCTTCTGTGGCTCAGGGTTGAGATGAAACTCCCATAGGAGGAGAAGGGTAGCTTTGGTCCACGATCCAAACTCTACGAGAAGAATGAAAGAGGCATAAATCCCGTATGCATTGTGACCAAACATGTGTGTCACAAATTAGTATGTACTACTTAGTAAGCACTAATTTACTTGCAGCACAGAGGAGCTCAAAGCCTGGAAATAGTGTGCCGCTGTGCGTAGGAGGTGAAAAGTACTGGTTTAATCAGTTTCGATGGCCTGTAATCTCAGCATCACTATTCATCAGGCCAGACAACCAAAGTGATGCTTGAAGAAAACACCACAAAAGATGGAAAACAAAAAGCAAAGTTTGATCTTATCAGAAACAAACATCTGAAGGTTTTCTTTCAGAACAGAGGAATCGGGCATTGGCAAGTGTCTCCACCCTTGTGTTTTAATTAGTAAGATAATTTTTGCACATCAGAAAGGAGAGGTGATGCTTTGGGGAAGATGTGTGAGGGATGGAGTGCATGATACTGTAGTTAAATACAGAAATGTGCACAATCCTGTATGTGTGGGGATCTAAAGTCAAATCAAGCTGGGTGTATAAAAAGCAGCTGATGTCAGTTTTTAATATTTTTTGGTGGAATTTTTTTTTCCTTTTTAAGATGGTAATGTTCTGTCAAAGGCTCAGACCCACCATTTTCCCAATGTCGGGAATTTCCATGTGCCTTGGGTTTCCCTCCATGGAAAGGATCACTTAACAACCCATCACAACAAACTTCAAACTTTTTTCTCTGCTTAGTGCTATAGATGAAAACCAAACTTTCACTGCAAGTTTTTGTTGAGAAAAGGGAAAAGGAGACTTACATGGTTTATGATGGGAGGAAGTCTGTCTCTGTCTCTCTCTTCAAAAGGGAAATTATTCTCACTCATATTTTGGTGCATGTCCTCCAAACTCGATCACATGGCTTGTTTTGTTTGCATAAAGACTCCTTTTAACGCGCTGGAGTAAAGTGTGTGTGTGGCTGAGTTGTGTTCAGGACTGTAAACACCGCCGTGCTGCTGTTCTCGGGCTCGGGACGCGCTGTTCCTCGCGGCCAGCAGGTGAGTTCTGGAAGTTGTCACGTAACCGAAAAAAAGATGCTTTTTTTTCTTCTTCTTCTTCTTTCTCAACTCCAAAGTCGAGGATCAAGCTATAGATCCAAACATGTACACCACAAGACAATAACATAACAAACGACAAACGTGATCTTTGCGAAGCTGCGTCGGTTCGCACGGTTCTGAGAGTTAAGTTAGTGAAGCTGAGCCGAGGCGCGCCGCTGCGCTCCAGCTGCTGCTCTCCGCCGCCATGTTGGTGAGGATGAAGCTCTCGAGGAGCAACTTGGTAACGGTAACTAACGTTACGTCATTCCAAGGGCGGGGCTTTTTGTGCTGAGTCAGATTTATTGCACGCGCTCTTCCTATTGAAAACCTCAGGCTCGCAGTAAAGACTCATATTTGCTTACTACACACCACAGGATTCAAATATAATTCAGGTGAACACATTGATACGAATACAGGAGACAGGTGCACAGCATTCATTCATTCAGTCATTCATTCATTCATTCATTTGATTCTGGGAGAAGGAGGGGTACACCCTGAACAGCTCACCAGTCCATTGCAGGGCCAAACACCCACCAAATATTCACACTCACACCTAGGGGCCATTTAGAACTTTAGCCTATTAACCTAATGTGCATGTCCTTGGACTGTAGGAGGAAACCGGAGCACACAGAAATCCTCAAACCCAGGACCTTCTTGTGAGAAGGGCATGCTGACCACTACACCACCCTGCCGCAAAAAAAATTATTAAATTTAAAAAGTTAAAGTTCATTTATTGATAGAGTATATATGGTAACATTTTTTGCCACCTGATCGTCATGTGTTCCTTCTCCAAACTGTTAGCCCAAATCTGTAAGCACACAGCCCTATAGGATGTCTTTGCATGCTTTAGCGTGAAGAATTCCTCTTTACTAGAACCTTGCTAGAACCAAACCTGGTCCAGTATGAAAATGCCCCATGTACAAAGGGACATCTATGAAGATCTGCCGAAGTTGGAGTGGAAGGACTTGAATGATGTTCGCAGAGCTCTGTCCTCAACCCCACTGAACACCTTTGTGATGAACTGGAACACCAACAGCTCACAGCGCCTCCTCAAGTGACCTCAGTGGCTCAATGCTGCACTTATGCTTTTGTAGCAGAATTCATAAATTCCCACAATCATGCTTCAAAACCTAGTGGTTTGCAGAAATGTGAAGAGAACTTAATCTAGTATATTCAAAAAGCACATATGGGCATGATGGTCAAGAAACGTTTGGCTTTTTAGTGCATTTCTAATTAAAACCAATCTATGTTCCTTCCGTGCTTGAATGGGTTTCCTCTGGGTGTTCCGGTTCTCCCATAGCCCAAAGTAGTCACATCATGCTAATTGGATTTTTTTGATCACCTCTTATGTTTTACACAAGAGTATAGTCCTGTCATTTAGCTTACAGGTTAAAACACATTTAAATGTGCAGTACCTCTTAAAGTACATCTACAATGAGAGAAAAATGTACTTAAGTCAATTTGAAGCCTGCCCAGACAAACAAAGATGTGTGCATGTTGAAAGGCAACAAGCTAGAGACTAGTGGCAATTTCTACAGAATTCTTAATTCAATTTGTTGAAACTGTTATTGTGTTTGAAGTTAAACAAGTTTATTTAGAGCCTCTACAAATTCCTGATGGTCTGGTGTTTGTAATTCTGACAATATTGAAACTGCAAAAAGTCATGAAAATATGCTTACCTACCTGGATAGATGAATTTCTCTGCTTGTTTCTGGTTCTCTGCCTCTACTCTGCTATGCTTTACAAAGAAATAGCCGGATACTATGACCAAAAATTACTCTTTATGGATTTCAGATATAGCCAGAAACCAAACTGAATCTGTCTTTGGATTATACTGAGACACTGTGAATGTTTTGTGCTGATATGTAACTTCATTTTTAAGTTATCTTGCTCAAACCACCAGACTGGAAGCAGGCAGTGGAGAGAGAACATCATTAAAACCAAGAAAGACTGCCCCATTCTCACAGATGGGTAGTCATAAATATAGAGTGACATCTTTTAATTGATTGTCCCATTATTTCTAGCAAACATTTGAATTTTGATCTTAAAGTCAAATACTAAATTTTAAATTACCTGGACTTTTATATTACTTTTCATATAAAGATTCAGGCCCTGTAGTTAGCTGTCCAGGGTGTACTTTGCCCTCGCCCTGGGATGGGCGCCAGCCTCCCCGCGACCCTAATTAGGATTAAACGGTTCAGAAAATGAATGACTGAATAAAGATTCACATACTAGTGTACTACACTGTCAGTATTAGTTTATACAGACATGTATAAGTTAAACATGTTTTTTTAATGAATCCCAAATATAATATTTTCTTAAGAGATGCTCACAAATAAATGAATTTATAAAAACATAAAAAAGTAAAATGTATCATACTTTTATTAATGCCCCACAATGTTCTTTCTTTCTTTCATCTTGGAACATGGAAGATTTTTGTGTATTATTTTATGTTGCATTTAATTTAAAAACAAATAAAAGGCTTGTGCAGCCTTTATAGCAGCCACTGAAATTTAAAAGCAGCAGTATGCCACTGTTAGTAAACATAAAGTTATTTGGATGACAATCTCCCCAAGCACAGACTATGTATTCACCAAATCCTAATTTTGGAATGCATTACAGATTAACTACTGAGGTGTACTGAAGCTCTTCTGGTGGTGCACAATAATACCAAGACACTTTATATTGTTTCAATATAATTATATTGCATAAATTGCCAGTATTATATGGTAATATTGTTACACATGTCTACAGCCTTGAGATTTTGCTTCTTACAGCCTGTAATCTAAATCGATTTTTCTTTTTACAGCCTGTAATCTAAATTGATTTATGTAATGGCCAACACAAAGTAGTGCAAATTAGTGAAGTAAAATGAAAAAGCAAAAAAAGTGTAATTTCTTTTAATGTAAATAAATAAATAAGGTGCATATATATGCATTCACCCACTTTGCTATCAAGTCCCTAAAGAAGATTTTGTGCTACCAATTACCATCAAAAGACATAGAATTGAACTTAATCAGGCCAACTTGTGTGCAATCTGTGTCAAATGATCTAAATCAAAATTTAGATACCTGTTCTGAAATGCCCCCAGAGTCTGCAACACCACTAATCCAGAGGCACTACCAAGAAAGTGACACCAAGAAGACCAAGGAGCTCTCCAAACAGGTTGGGAAAAGTACAAGTCAGGGTTGGGATATTAAAAAAAATATCCAGTCCCAGCAACATACAATCTATCATTACAAAACGGACAAAAAAGGGCACCACAATAAACCTGCGGAGAGAGGTTGTCCACCAAAGTTTACAAACCAGGCAAGGAGGGCATTATTCAGAAAGTCAACGGAGATACCCAAGGTATTAAATATGTTGGAAAGTCAAAACCCAGAGATCAATCCAATTAAAAATCTGTGACATGACTTAAAGATTGCTGTACACTCAGCAGAACCCATCCAACTCAAAAGAGTTGGTGCAGTTTTTCTTGGAAGAATGGGCAATAATCCCAGTGGATAAATGTACCAAGCTCAAAGAGATATACCCTAAGCAATAGATGCAGCTGTAATTCCTGCAAAAGATGACTCTACAAAGTACTGAATTCAGGGGCTAGTGAATAGTTCTGCAGGCTGAAGTTCTCTTGTTTGCTTCACAATAACAAATTTATTTTAATTTCAGGATGTAAGGCAACAAAATAGGAGAACTGCCAAGGAGGTGTTTACTTCTGCAAGCCACTGTACCTTTTTTTATCAACATTACCGCAGTTAGATAACAGAGCAGTAAATGTACAGTTTGTCCCACAGGGTTTAATCAGAAGGTGAGAAGGATTGCATTATCGGTCAGCACAATCTCTGGAACATCTGCACCACATACTCTCTGCTCACTTCGGTCTCTATTATCACCCAACAGAACCTGTCTGCATGAAGGAGGTGCTGTAAACAACTGAAGAGTGTGAGTTCAAACACAGATTAGTGCCATTGTTTTACTTATGAGAAAAAACATTTTTAAGTAACTTTACAAAGAAAAAAACATCCCAGTAGCTTTCAAAAACTTTTTTCAGTAACTTTAAAATAAAACTACAGAAAAAAAGTTGTTTTTCTCATAATTAAAACAATGGCACTTATCTGTTTTTCAACTTAAACTCTTCAGTTATTAAGGTGAGTGTCTGTATAAGACACTGATAAACATCCTGATTTCACATACTGTACAAAGGCTCAGTCCTATTATCATTATAGAGCTATTAATCTTAGTCTGTCATTAGCTCATTGCTTTTAATCAGATGATCTTGTGGAGGAGGCAAGTGACACAATGGTTATCACTCTCATCTCAGAGCAGGAAGGCCCCTGTGGTCAGCAAGGGTGATAAGTCGATTATTATCATATAATAATACGTATAATCCTGAGTGTGAGTGGTTGTTTGGGTGTGATGGCTCTGCAAAAGACCGGCAAGCTGTTCAGGGTCTGCCTACCATTCACCCAGAGTCAGCTGAGATTGGCTCCAGCTTTCCCACGACCCTAAACAGGATATACAATATGGATGATGAAAGAATACATCTAATGAAGGCTTCACAAAATATCAATTGTGGTGATGTTGGCAATTTTTAAGCAGCCTTTTGTGGGAGCTGTTTAAGCTTGAAATAAACTATAACTATTATGCATTATAATGGGCGCAAAGTGGTTAACAGATTCACCTCACAGGTTATGGTTCAGTTTCTGGGCTTGGGCATTTCTGTGTGGGGTTTGCATATTTATGTGTGTGTGTGTGTGTGTGTGTGTGTGTGTGTGTGTGTGTGTGTGTGTGGGAGAGAGAGAGAGAGAGAGAGAGAGAGAGAGACAGAGTGTGTGTATGTGTTGGTTTTGTGTGTTGCCCTGCGATGGTCTGGAGAGCTGTGCTGGGTGTACTCTGCCTTAGTATCATACTGCTTATCATAATTCCACTCATTATTTATAATGCTTATCATTACTTATCCTTTATTTATACTGCTTTAAAAAAAGATTTAGTGATTAACTATTGCACTCTTTCTGGTACATAGAGTCAGCCAGCAGGGGGAGAGAGAGACTTCAGTTAGACTTGCTCAACCCAATACAATGAGCTCAACTGCAAAATGATTTAATTATTTCACACATGCTATATGACAGTTGTATGTATTTTAATTAAGAAATATTCTCATGGAAACACACACACACACACATGCTCAGGTTTCATTAAAAAGATAAGAAGGATAAAAGTGGAATGAGATTCTGCTGATGAATGTCATACAGATTGAATCAAGCGTAAGAAATTGCAGAGAGACCGTTTTAGTCATAACTACATTATGTGTTATTGCATTCACTATAATTAATCTTAATGCTGGTCATACCATATGTTGGAAAGAATTTCAAAAGAATTTTACAGTGTTACAAAGCTTAATAAATTTTTATTTTTCAAAACTGAAGAAATTCCCTTTTCGCATCACTATTTATTTTAATAGTTAATGTTTATCCTTTGAATATTTTATACACATACAGTAGTGGTGCAGAATGGTGTGAAGACAGGTTACAGTTTGTACAACCGGGTTCTCACTTGGTTTCCTCTGCCCCGGCTCTCTGAGCAGCTGTTTTTTTAAAGCTTTAACTGTTTAATTTTTTTTTAATGATACCTCATTAACCTTTAATTTCTCATAACCACCAAACACACACTGTATGTAGTGCACATAAGTAAATATTTTTTAAATACATGCATGCAATTATGTTTTTTGCCTTATAGTAATTGTCTGTAAGAAACAGTGATATTAATAAGCAAATGTACTGTACATAATATATCTACTCCACCCACTTGCAAGAAAAAATAAATACATAAAATATCAACCTATTGTAGCAGGTGAAAAGTAGCACAGATGCATCAGTGGCAGCAAATTAGAACCAGCATAAGAAAAAAAATTACTATGACAACACCAATAATAATATCCCAATTTCAGCTTTAAACACACCTACAATACCAGAATTAGAGGTGTTTTGGTTAGAACGGTTCATTCAGGAGACCTGAAACTTTATGTCTTTTTTTCTTTCAAATATCTGTACATATAGCCACATGCTTACATCACACTTGCTCGGGCTATATCAGTCTGGCAACAACTTCCAAACTGTAATCTGAGCAGGTGTGTACACAGTCATGCCTAAGCTTTTAGCACCTCGTCACTGAAATATCAATCCGCAGTTATCTGACCGTAGATTCACTATTTGATATGTTTATGTCTTCAGATTAACTCCTGATATATTGGCAGCCAGATACTGAAACCAGGATCATACATATGTATCTAATAAGAAAATAAACTTAGTGAATGAAAGTGTGAAAGTGCTAAATTACAGACATCCTGCTTTAATAGGACTAAACTTTAGAGTGTGTGAAGTACTGGAACATGGCCAGCTTTTTTCTATGTTCCTGGCTGCTGAGAAATACAGAAAGCGTTTGTTCTATTGAGAGATTTCTGTGGGTCTATCTAATCTAGAAATGGGGGACAAGTTACAGATATGAGGCAAACATTATTAATTACTGGAAGATGTAGAGGGAAACAGGGTGGCTGAGGAAGAAGGTTAATATGCTTTGCTTCCTGTTTCACAACACTTCCTCTGTTTCCTTTTGTTAGAACCCTTTTACAAAACGTGAAAAATATTTGCATGCACAGTACACCAAAGCAGCTTTTTAAACGATATCAGGTCATCTTGCTTATAAGATAGACATATAATTATAAGATGCATCACAATTTCTTCAATTGTGTGCTTCAGGAACAGCATACCGAATGCTGCACCTAAATTAATCACCCCTTCATTTTTTTATATTCTGTTGCTTTGCAGCATGAAGATATGATGCCAATGAAGTCACCAATTTTTCCCCCAGATGTATTTACTCAATGCAACTTATAACATCCAAGTAAAAGATATAATAGCAACAGTGCAGTATTTAAAAATAAGTACTTTTAATCAGAACTTTGTGGAATCACCCTTTGCTTTAATTACAGCCATGCTGGGACACCTTTCTACCAACTTGGCACATCTAAAGTATATATATTTGCCAATGTTCCACTGACAACTTTCTGGCAGAGGGCAGCAAGATTTCCTTATGACTTTGATAATATTTTGCCCCATCCATTTTTCCAAAGGCTTGACAAATGATCAGTGCTGAAGAGAAACACACATAACATGATGCTACCAAATCCATGCTTTACTGCAAGTATGGTGCTCTTGGATGGATGGTAAGCTGTATTGGCTTTCTGACAGATATGTCTTTTGGTGTTGTGGCAAAATAGTTTGATTTTGGTCTCATCAGAACACGATTCCTTTTACAATTTGGCCTCAGAATCTTCAAGGCTAGAGTATTTGTGATATTGCTGTAACATACAAACAATGATCACACTTTGTCAAAAATTCCTGCAATGGCTTTGAATTGCCCATTGACCTCTTGGCAGCATCTCTGACCAGATTCCTCCTCACTTCCATCCAGGTTGGATTCATACAGTATTTGATTGTCTGCATTCAGTCACACTTCCAAGCACTGGAATGCTGCTTTCATGATAACCTAATTGGGATTACAGTTGATCACTGGTAGAAAACAGTTGGCTTGTTTTGCAAAGAAGAAGGTGATTCGTTACACCTGAATGAGTAAAAATAAAGAAATAAAAATTAGTGGGGTGGTTTGTCCTTTAACCATCATAGTTATTCTGGGGTGTGAATGAATGAATGAACGAATGATTACTGCTACCCTATTTTAAGTATCCTGCCATTTTGTACTGTCTGTACAAGTGTCATTTCTGAATTATCTTGTGCAGACGGATTGCAATCTGTTTTCTCTGTTTAGTAATTAGCTGTTTGGGATGTTGGTAATTCAAGATATTCACAGTTCCACAGGATTCTGCTGGACTGTGTGCATTTATAACCATGTTAGTCATTCAGAGCACACATGACATGAGGGTCAGCAGGCTTCCAGACAGTTTTCCCATGATGCAACATCTATATATAGGCTTGTTTGTGTAACTGTGTAATTTTAGGTTCCTATGTGATGTTATTATTCCTGTATGATCATCTGAGCTGAAGAGAAGTTTGTAGTGCCCATATAAAGAACTATTTTTTCATTCATTCATTTTTCGAACCGCTTATTCCTAATTAGGGTCACGGGGAGGCTGGAGCCAATCTCAGCCGACTCTGGGCGAGGGCGGGGTACAACCTGGATAGCTCACAAGGCCATCGCAGGGCCATCAATCACACAACCATTCGCACTTACACTCACACCTAGGGGTGATTT
Organism: Porochilus rendahli; assembly: GCA_039654305.1. Taxonomy (NCBI): domain Eukaryota; kingdom Metazoa; phylum Chordata; class Actinopteri; order Siluriformes; family Plotosidae; genus Porochilus; species Porochilus rendahli. The sequence continues at coordinate 23,035,894 of JBCNYG010000019.1, forward strand.
GGAATAGCCAAATAGCCTACTGCGCATTGTTTTTGAACTGTGGGAGGAAACCGGAGTACCCGGCGGAAACATGCAAACTCCACACAGAAATGCCTTAGCTGGGAATCGGACACCTTCTTGCTGTGAGGCAGATATGCTAACCATTACGCCACTAGATACCTAGAATTTATCACAGCTCACAGCACTAAATATATATATATATATATATATAAAATCCTTAGTCGATTTTCCGTAGCACAGTGCTCAATACAGTAAAGTAGAGCT
>JBCNYG010000019.1:23102385-23113613 GCA_039654305.1 Porochilus rendahli
GAATAATAAGAATAATAATAATAATAATAATGATGATGATGAGGATGATGATGATGATGATGATAATAATAATAATAATAATAATAATAAAGTGGTGCACTGTTATTTCTAAATGTCACTTATGAATGTGACATCTGTTGAAGGAAGTGACAGTAAAATTAATTTCATGTAAAGTTTATCATATATACGCATTTTGTTCATTTAGCTGATGTCTTTAAAGAAGTGAAACAAAATCCAACTTTGTCATACAACTGACCGTACAATCTTATATTACATTTTAAGTTTAATATTTAGTTTGAGTCTTGTTTTACAGTAATTCTATATCAGCTCTTGGAATATTTAGCCTTCCATGAGTACTGAAACTTAAACACTACACTGAAAGTGTTACATAACAATATGATCTGAAATCAAGATAAGTGATCCATGCAAAACTATTAAGTGTGTTAAACACACTTGTGAAACTTTGTTTAGAACCATTAATGAGTTTAGAAATGGCAAACATCCTAAAGTTCTCTAGTAGACCATCAAAAAACTGTTGACCCAATTAAAGCAATTAAGGTTAATAGAATAACAATAACAACAACAAAAAACCCCACAGAATACTAAGACCACATGCAGCTGTAAAACTGTGACTACTTTCTACCAGAGCAAATTGAAGGTCTGTAGAAAAACATCAATTAAACATGGTGCCATGGCTAGTGCATCTTATTCTATATTTATTAAAAAACATTAGGCTGTACTTTTCCCTTGCAAAATGACACCTTAAACACGTTTTGACTTCACCTCATCATGATGTTTTATTCAAATACCAAAATTCTCAAGCCACTGTGCTGCCCCTCTACTCACTATGGTGGAGTACAAATCCAAATCCAAAAATTGTTCATGCTTAATTTTGGACACACCGCGCTTAATTTGATAGGCCTGTATCTTGTCTTTTGTCTTAATTATCATAATCACTGTTCCACATCGGTAAAAATATATTTAGGATATTGTTAAAGGTTACTGCATTCCAAAATTTATGACATCAGATTTGTTTTTTAAAAAATGCCAATTTGCAGGTTTGTTGTTTATTTCCATTCCTAATTTTCTTTGAATACTAAATATAGCACGTGATATAAATGTTGAGTGATGTAGTGATTACCACGTCCACCTCACAGCAAGAGGATCCCGTTGATAGTGGGTCTTGAACCACGGGATCAATAATCCAGCACCCTACCATGAAGGCCACCACTGCCCATGTGCCCATCAGAGATTTCACCTGTGCCATGGAATAGAATCTTACTGTAAAAATAATGTGCATATTCATCTTCTCAGCAATTTCCCCATTAATAAACATACCACACAAAGCAGCACTTCTGCTGTGTATCCTCCAGTTAGCTTATTTCAAGTGTGACTGCGTGAATCATATTATATGGACTAAAATTGAGATTATGAACAACAGCAGCTGAACACTGCAATCCTAAAATATGTTAATTCAAAAATTTTGTGTTAAACTGCAACAGTAAAAGAGTTTTATACTGACAGTTGTTTATATTTTATTGTGTGGCTTCTATGTCAGTGTTATTTGTGAAAATAGTAGACAAAATATTTTGTCACCATTTCAGGTGTGACAGGTCTAGGACACTGATGGAGTGTCACACCTGTGGTTTACTTCCTGGTGAAGACAATGAGCTGGATATTGTTAAGGTGAGTCATATGACAAGGGAGTTTTTGCCTAAGATATATAGATATATAGAGAGTGCATAGATTTTTACGAGGCTGTTCAGTTTCTGGGCTGGCACAATGGCGTAGTCATTAGCATGTCTGCCGCACAGCAAGAAGGTCCTGGATTTGATGTTCTCCCTGTGCTTGAATGGTTTTCTCCAGGTACACCAGTTTCCTCTAACAGTACAGAGATGTGCACATTAGCCTAACTGGTTGGTCCAACTGGGTAGCCCCTAGGTGTGAGTGTGAGTGGTTGTGCATGTGTGCTGGCAAGCCGATAAGGGTTTACTTCACTTTCACCCAGAGTTGTCTGACAGGCTCCAGCCTCCACTAGTAGGATTAAGCAGTTCAAAAAAAATATGAATGAGTTATACATTTTTGTTTAAAAAAAAAGATGTGGTGAACATGTGCTGCTGTTGACAAATGTTGCTTTTTAACTAAGCAGTGCAATGTTGAAATTAACTCATTAGTATCCTTTGAGAGATTCTCTTCCAAAGACACTACAAGCCAGTATCTCATTAAGACATCAGCTCTTTGCTTGCTAATAATGAAAAAGTGTCAAGCAAGTGAATGAATTAAATGAATAAACAAGAAGACAGCAGCGGTTACTCTCATTATTGTTGAAAGCAAAGTTTGACGCTAATCACTGACAGTTGTCAGCTATGTTAGCTTCACCATCAGCTCCATGCACATGTTAATGCTCACCTCCCTGAAACTAATGGGTTTGTACAGATAATTGATTTACGCCATGTCTTCAGTTGGATTTTTTTTACAGTCATATGATCTTTTAATTTTATTTGGTGCATTATTGCTGTCAAGTGAAACTTCATTCTAATTATATGGAATGCATAAAAGTACAGTGTGTGATGAAAGATTTGATAAAAACTTCACACCAACAGCTTGGTTCATCTTTAATATTCCATATTAATCTTAAAATGGCATGTTGTATCAGCTTCATGTGGTGACAGGTTTGGAACTCACACGCGCCTTTCATGCTCCTTTCATTCGCCACCCTGAATCTTCTCGACAAGGGCCTCAAAATTTGTCGCATTCCACATCACACATACACGTATGCACTTGGCCGCAGCTGTCCAAGGCATGAGAACAGCCCACAAAGGCATCTCATGCATAGCACCTTAAATATCTTGTGTTTTGCATGTGCTGTTTCCCTTCAGAGCACACCTGTGTGTCAGTATGTAGCACAGCAGGAGAAGGAAGCAGCTGCAAATCATCAGCAGCATAATGACAATTATTGCGGCTGCTCTCAGGGTCAGCCAAACAAAATATTCAATAGAAAGCAAAAACTAATTGATTTTCTCTCCCCTCTTAATACCGCAGAAAAATCTCATTCAGACAGGATACTAGTGTAGTGTGTAGCACTCTCACCTCAAAAAAAAAAGTCCTGGAATAGAGCCCCAAGGCCAACTAAGCCTTTCTGTAAGGAGTTTGCATATTCTCCTCATAAAGGATATGTATGGCCAGTGGTGGCTCAGTGGTTATGGATCTGAAGGATGAGGGTTCAATCCCCAGTACCATCATGCTGCCACTGTTGGGGCCTTAAGCAAGGTCCTTAACCCTCAGTTGCTCAGTTGTATGAAAAAAAAACAGTTGCTCTGGATAAGAGCCATTAATGTAAATATATGGATTTCAAATAACTTGTTTTAATGAAATATAAATAAATAATACTAATTTTAAAAAAACATGTAATTGAAGAAAATGGAAGCATTTCAAAATGCTCTATAGTTGTGTGGTGACTCAACAGGTGTGAATAGTAATAGCTCAACACCCACTATAAACTTCTAATAAAGATAGAGAATTCCTTGTAATTAATAGCAAACTAATAAATGGGTAGTCTATTATTTACCAAGTCTATTTCCTGCAGAGCTACTAGTTAATAGCTACTACTGTATATCATTAGCTACTTTGTGTAACATTATAATGGTGCATTAGATGATGAATTGGTCTGATTCATGATCATGTTTCTATGCTAAAGAACTTTGCTACTAAACTGAGCCCATTCAGTGGCCCATTGGCTGGATTAAAGCAGATTTGTAAAAATAATACAGTTTATTAAAAGTATTATAAAATAACACTTAGCAATAAAATCCAATTCGATTTAACAGTATTATCCGCTGAGGAAGACACACTATTACTTCAGTCATTACTTAATATATTCATTTATTCATTTGCGTAATCTTTCTATGGTCACAGGGAGGCTGGGGCTTATGACTTAGCTGACTCTGGGCAAATGAACTCTGAACAGCTCCCCAGTCCATCACAGGGCCAACACACATAAACATTCACACTCACACCTAGGGGCAATCTGGAACAGACAATTAGCGTAATATGCATGTCTGTGGACATGTCTGTATTAAGCTGAATCAGCCTACCCGCGACCCTAATGAAGATTAGCTGATTCAGAAAATGGATGAATGGATGAACTAAACAAATAAGTACATACATAAATAAAAATCTTTAAAATGGTTAAATATCATTCCATCCTGAAACTACTTGTAAACTCTCTGAGGTGTAACTTATCACCCTTTTCACTGCACACCAAGTTAATTGGCTTTCACATGTGATCGGCTATACCGAATCTGATTAGTTCAGCATAAATAGCTAATTTAAGAGCATTTCAGCACTTAACTGAAACTGAAAGCAACCTATCAATTATGGATGGCAAGGCCCTGTCAAATTATCTTGGGAATGAAGTTGTGGACATAAAACAAAACAAAAATTGCTGGCTTTATTAGTCCCTAGGAGCACAGTAAAATCCATAATCAAGAAGGGAAATGTGTTTGGTACTAGGACCCTTCCCAGATCAGGCTGTCTCTCCAAACTGGACAAAAGGGTGAGGAAGAAACTGGTCAGAGAGGCCACCAAGAGGCATATGGCATCTTTGAAGCAGTTACAGAAAGCTAGGACAAAGAGTGTTCATTGTGTGCATGTCACAGCAATAAGAAGAAGGTTTCCCCTCTAACATGACAATAATCCAAATTAGACCACACAGTGGCTGAAGGAGGATAAGGTGAATGTCCTTGCATGGCCTAGTTAGGGTGCAGAATTAAACACTATTGTAAATCTGTGGAATGAAGAAAAAAAAAGTCTAAAAAGTAACTATGATGATGCCAGTGAAGATTCCACCTGTTCCAAGTGACCATGACATGACATTTTAATTCAAGCAAATCCCCTCAGGATAATGTTTTTTAATCACCATATAGAAACAATTAGTTTAATAATCCCTAATAATTTTGTTCAATAATTTTGGTTGTTTAATAATTTTGGTTGTTTTTTACTGAGTAGACTTTTACACTGAATGTTATTGATTAACAAACTAAGCTGCTGAAATCTCCAGTTCAAGTCTTCTGAAGAAAGAATAAAAATGACTCAAAGGCAGCCATGATTTTAAATTAATCTGACCTTGTCTTGACCTTAAATACTGTATATGACCTGACATGAAGCTTCATGAAAGAATTGATATGTGTATGCTTCAATTTTTTCCCAGCTTGGCTTTAAAGAAGGAACTGGCTCTTTAAAACAGGAAAACCTGGCAGGTGAATATGAGAAATCCTTCCGCCAAGAGCGAAAAGATGAGTTGAGGATCAGCAGTAAGCTTGATAGTAACTATGAAATCGCAAAGGTATGCTGATCATCAGAATCTATTAGGAATATTAGTTTAAAATGATGTAATCAGGGCACCACTCAATTCTCATATACTGTACAGTGTAGTTAAGGGAAATTTTGCTATTGCATTTCATTTTCTTGTTTTTACAGTCAAACAAGATTCGCAGCCTAAACCATGACTTCCAGAAGGTTTTGGAAGTGAGACAGAGGAGGAACACGACTTCTGAGCACAAACAACAGCCAGCACCTGAAATAGTGGTAAGAGCATGTAGTCTAAGTTCTTAATAGCGAGTGATCAAAGTAAAACCTGCATTAACGTTCGGCTATTATTCCCACAGAATGATTGTGTTGATGAAGATGACTTTCTGAAAGCAGTAGTGGAAAACAAATTACCAATAGTTGAACGTTATCTCGCCACGCATGCGGACCCAAATGTGCGTGACAGTGTGAGTGCTGAAACAAACCCCATGTTTCATTCAGACTGTTCAGCTTTTCAAACTCCCGCAGAGATGATCATCACACTCTCTCTCTCTCTCTCTCTCTCTCTCTCTCTCTCTTTTGTAGTTTAACTGTACAGCTCTCCAGAGAGCGTGCTCTCAGGGGAATGTAGAGATTGTGAGAAGACTGCTGGAAGCTGGAGCTTTAACTGAAAACAAGGATAAGGTGCATATGAAATCTGACCATACAGAGACATGTCAAAAGTACCTGGACACCCCTCATTACAGAGTTTTATCTGTGAAACTCATTAAATCTGATCCAACTTATTAATCTTATTATTTATTTTATACATATTACAGTATAAAAATTGTTGATAGAAACAAGCTATGTAACTAACACCAGGAGCAGAAGAGTTTGGGGACAAACTGAGAGTGGGTTAGTCAGTGTCAGGGTGCAAAAAAACTTGGGATTCCTCTTAAACAGTCAACAGAGTGATCGTATAATTCAGCTGCGCAAGCAAGGCTTCGACAGCATCCTGCTCAGGTGGACCTGGGCCCTCTGACGGGTGACTTCAGACCGTTAAGTGGACTGTTAAAAATAATCCCTGTTGTATGGCAACGGATGTCATGGAAAATCTCCAAGTGAGTTGGAGTACTGCTGTGAAGTATCGCTATCAACTTGACTATTGTGGTCTACCAGTTAGAAGAGAAAATGATGGTGTCGATTTACTTTTTGTATGTCTCTGTATATGTTTCCACATTATGTCACAAGAATGATAGTATTTCTTATGGGTTTACTTGAATTAGATTCTGACCAGAAAAATTCAACAAATAACAGATTATATCCACTTTTTCCTTAAGTACCATGATGGAAAAATCTATAAATGCTTATACGTGACAATTTCGAATGCTTTGCACATTGCTATTCAAGGCCTGTCATTTTCACTGCGCTGTTACTTGGTGTGATAACAGCTAAGGTGTTAGTGGAAAAAACGGTTCTCCAGAATGCAAATGCATCTGCCATTGCTACCTCTAATCTTTGATCATTTAAATAAAAAGAAAAAATTCGAATAAGTATTAATACGCTACTTTTCATTTTAGGTCCTGTACAAAAACAAGAAGGTTAAAACATGTACAGCCACTAATTCACTGATTAAACACTACAAATCTTGAAACATAGACTGATCTAATCAACAGGACATTTTATATTTAAACTTAAACACGTCTACAGAATGAAAGCAGCCTCTAGGGTTGTAACACTATCCTTAAATAAAGCTTTTAGTCTCACAAAACAGCCATCAAACTCCAGGATTAAATCATCACTCTCACTTTTTTCTGAAACTTTTCTTTGACAACTTCTATTATAACTAGCTATGCAGCTTCAGCTAGACAAAGTACAAGTGCAAAGCATTAATGTAGAATGAAATTCTAAAATTTAATTTACATGTAAACTGCTTTGCATTTGGGGAGAATTAAGGGGTGACTGTAGAAAAGAGAAGCATTTTGAGACACCATATTCCACCATTAAGCTCTGATATGGACACACTGATTTATCCATACATGTAAGACATGCTCATTTCAGCTAGAATACATTCAACACTTTGATGAATCAAGGAAATAGACTGAAAATGCTTGTTTTCCTGGCATTCCAAGTTGTTTGGTGTCATGTGTATAAAATATTAAATACTATATTAAAAAGACATGATGGTGAATCTATGCTAGTGAAAGAGTTCAGCGAGGTGAAAAAGTTTATTAAGAAAAGCTTTAACAGCTGCAGATAATGAAAAATTCAAGTGGAGAATTTATGTTTAATAGAAGCTTCACAATAGCTCATAAATCAAATTGTAAATGAATTAATGGTAATCTCCTTTAATAAAAAAATAACAAATAATAAGAAATATCCAGTACGGAGTTACTTTATAAGCATTAGCTGAATAAAATACTTGTATATAAAATAAACAATCTTTTTTATATTCAGTGTGTATAAATAAAATTTAATGAAACTGAGACACCTTCTGGCTGTTTATCATTATAACCCACTATAAAATATAATGAATTGCTGGCAATCTGCAGCTAAATTTAAACCCTTCTCTATTTTTGTACTGAAGGTGTCTGAAATCATCTCTGAAGAAATCTGAAAGTCAGAAGTGATTTGATTTGTTTAGATACTGTGATCATTACTATCTAATATGTAAATTTTTTTGTATTTTGTCATCATCACCATCACACCTTTCTTATTTTGCATGATTTTACATGCAGATATGCAGTCGTTTAAGAGCTTTTCTAGTAATTGTTCTTTTCTTTTTTTTTTAACATGAGGTGGCGCTAGATTATTAGTAATTCTGTTTTTTTCAGCTTGACGCCACTGCTGTTCACTGGGCCTGCCGTGGAGGAAGCCTGCCTGTTCTCCAGCTGCTCCTCAACCACAAAGGCAATCTCCATGCCAAAGACAAGGTAAAATTGCACACCGCCAACAGCAGGGCCATCATTCATAGTCTGTCACTTTGGGGCATTCTTAACGGGCATCGTCTGAAATCTAACACTGATCTGTATACATTTCAGCTTCAGAGTACTCCTCTTCATGTGGCAGTGAGGACAGGTCACTATGAATGTGCTGAGCTGCTTATTCATTGTGGTGCCGACATCAATGCAAAAGACAGAGTAAGACAAATTAATTGCCTTTATGATCATTACTTTCAAGTCATTATGATTTACAAGGTAAATATATTAAAAGAAAACTCTGGTTCTTTTGAACCTGGCCATATTTAATTCATATTATTTTTTACTAGAGACAAGAACAATTAAACTTGGTCCGGGAGTGAGTCACCATGACCTAAACATTTTGTGGTTGTTTGTTATAGTGTGCTAACTTAATACTAAACCTATTCTAATCATTTATGCTACAAAAAAAAAAAAGAACTAGATGAAAGAAAAAAAAAACATAAATGAGACTGAAGGGGAAATAGGGCCCATGTAAAAAAAATAAACCCTGAGTATTCCTAGAATATTTTCTTTCTTTTTAGGAGGGAGATACACCAATGCACGATGCCATACGGCTGAACAGATTCAAATTTATCCAGCTGCTCCTGTTGCATGGAGCCAATCTGAAACTGAAGAACTATGTAAGTTTATTTAAAGATCTTCTTCCACAGATTCAGAAATGATGTGCACTCTTGAGTGGGCAGGAATTTCTTTCTCTGCTGATGCAACTAGAGTTAGAGTATAGATATTATCCATGCTATATCCTAAAGCAATAACTCTACAATGGATAAAATTAATCTTGTTTCTCTCTTCAAATTATGTGCGGCAATTTGATTGTTGGGGGGTGGGGGTGAGGGGTCGTTCTCAGGTCTCAGCTGAATATTTGTGGTTTACCAGATTTGGTTTGGACTACACACATGTTGCCATCAACTGATATGTGTTAACACCAACTAATGCACTGTCTGAGCGTTGTTTCAGTAATGATGACCTCATTAGAAAACGTGCCACGGGAGGTTTTTTAGAGAAAAACTTACATGGTGCTTACACGCTTTCTGTTCATGTTAATTCTGGACAATGGTGAAGGTTCTGTGTTGATGGAAACGTTGTGAGCTCTTAACCTCAGTTCTTCAGTTTCAATTAGCTTCTGCTTTAAGGTGTCTGAAGTAAATCTGTCTGCCAAAAGAATAAAAGTAAAGGTTTTTCCTTATTCTGACACAAGACTTGTTTCCTGCAGGAAGGTAAGTCTCCTATGGACAGTGTTCTGCGGTGGCAGAATGGCGCTAAATCAATCCTAGACAACTATAAGCAGAAGAAAAAGTCCCAGGACAAGTAAACCGCCGAAGTGTCAACAACTTGCTGTGTATAAATCAGATTTCCACACATGAAAAGGTAGTGAGTCTGTAAGACGGTTAGCTAATACAGTATAAGTTGGAATGGGAAGCAATGTGTTGAAGAATATATGTGAACGTATGCAGTATAAAAAGATAAAAAGATTGCCCCATAGTGGCAAACTGAGAAGAAATATGCCCCATGTTTGCAGTGGAGTTCAGCTGCATGTTTGACTAAAAGTTAATGACAATTTTAATTCTTGAGAATTTTTTCTAAACCCTAAGAAAACAAGTAAAATGATTAATAGGAATGCAGTACTGTGCAAAAGTCCAAACATAATGAAATTAAATGATAAATGCCTCTACTACACTTTTGTGCAGCTGTAATTGATAATGAACTATAAGCGTTACTGACCGTCTAAACATTTTAATTGTTATTTTTATAGCAAGTGTTTATATTTGACACGTCTTCTCTTGTGTAATCTGCTGCTTTCGTTACTGGCTAAATTTTATTTTGTGCTGGAAAATGGTTTTGTACTGAATCATGTACTGAAGTTATCCAATAAAAATGAAACAAACATAGTATATAAAAATAAAGGGTGGTTCAAGACTTCATACTGTTCATAAAAGACCTGAATTATTTACATTTCTGATTTCTTTTTTTTAATGTATCTCAATTTAGCAAAACTGTACTGAATGAACTTTGTTTGTTCTAGCCTGCTTTGCTGTTTGATTATTAAGCTACTAAAATAAGAAAGTCAGCAGGAGGATTTAAACAATGTTCATTTACTGTCCAAAAATATGGATTGCAGACTTGAGTGTTGGTTTCATTATTTCTTTCCAAACATTTCAGAGAAACAAAACAAGAATAGATTGTGATCCACACAGTAACTAGTCTGACACTGCAGAAGTAATTCCAGGAGCATTACTGAACAATTTCTTGTGCTCATGTCAGTGTCGTTTCTGTTAATATCACAGGAATAAAAGACATCATTGGATGAAAAAAATCATGTCACATCTGGCTCAATAGCCAGCAGATCAGACCAAAAAAATTTTCATACTGAAAAGCAAAGTGTCTGGATGACTCCTGTAACTTAATTGGCAGACTAAACAAAAACAATCTGCTGTTATAATCCAGATGAAAACTGAACTACACTGCTTCAGTTTTGGCTCTCTTTAAGGCTGGAGTTTCTTCCTCTGGCTGTTCACTGGGCGGCTGGCTCTTCTTCTTCATGTGAATAATACCCAGTGCTGTCATACGGGTCTCTAAAGGAAAAATCAGCAAGATGGTCTAAAACACTGTGCTCATAAATGAATAAATAACATGCATTACATTTAGAATGCAACATGTAAAATAAATACTGAATTTGTAAAATTTAATTATTTACTTGCAGTATAAAACAAAGAAAAACAACAAAATCGCACTCAAGAGGACCTTTTATTTACCAGGAATATTAAATATACTTGAAATACAGTGTTGGAATACAATGGAATCGGCCAATGTCTTTCTGAAGCCATTTGCTTACTCCTGTATATGGGTGTCAATGACCTTTACACCAAGCGCGATGATATTAGTGAACATTCATTCATTCTCTGAACCGCTTATTCCTAATTAGGGTCGCGGGGAGGCTGGCGCCCATCTCAGCCGACTCTG
>JBCNYG010000019.1:23116271-23127718 GCA_039654305.1 Porochilus rendahli
CTTGCATGTTTTTGGACTGCGGGAGGAAACCCACGCAAGCACAGGGAGAACATGCAAACTCCTCAAAGAAACGCCTGAGCTGGGGACATGCTAACCTTAGTGAACATTACGATCTTTTAAATTAATCGTGAAATCATACGCCTTGTTTTGTTTCTTAACACTTGATCTCAGGCATTCCACTTTCTATGAATCAGTGCTGCACTGCCATGTTATTGTACATGATTGTAAGCAGACAGAGAAACAAAACAAGATATAAAACATGTGAATAAGGGATACTAAGCCTGTGAGCTAGGGTGGTTTCTTCAGGAAACCTTTAAATTCAGTTAAAATGACTTTATAATGAAACATGGGCTATTTTCTACAAACAGCATCTGACTGCAGGGCCAGTTACAGAAACATTTATAGTATATGTAATGGTCACGTAATTTTATCCAAATATGTCTTGAATAATACCAACTGATTAGAATGTGTTAATAAAAAAAAAAAGAAGAATGAATCATTGACATATTGAAGCTTTCATTCAGGTGTAGAGAAGAATCTCTAATGTCTGCGCTTTTTAACTAACTTTACATTTACAGCATTTAGCAGACGCTCCTATCCAGAGAAACTTACAGAAGTTCTTTACAGTCACTATCAGTGAATATATTCTTATACTGGCTCGTCAGGACACAGACTAAGTATACCATCAGTCAAACTTAGTGGGTAGGTGTTGTGCGTGTATTTTTGTGCTATCTCTTTCTGTGTGTGTGTGTGTGTGTGTGTGTGTACAACATAGTGCTAATCTAAGTATTTCTGAAAAAGGTAGGTTTTCAGATGTCGTTTGAAGACACCCCGTGACGCAGCTTTTGGCTTTATAGGCAAGCATTAGTGTTTTAAATTTAATGCGAGCAGCTACAGAAAGCCAACTGAGAGATCAGTGGAGCAGTGAAGTGCTGTGAGAAAAGTTGGGAAGGTTGAAAACAAGCCGTGCAGCTTCATCCTAGATCAGTTAGACCTGCCACGAGGTAGACCTATCAGGAGTGAGTTGAAGTAGTCTTGTCTTGAGATGACAAGGGAGTGAACAAGTATCTGAGTTTCTATTGAAAAAATTTTGAAAAAAATTTTAATGAACTCTCTTTTTCTGCTTTTATTTACTTTTTAAATGATGGATGGTGCATTCTCAAATTCTCTTTATAAAATATGTCACCGAACTTAATAGTTTCAGCCCATTTAAATACATTAGATTGGACAGAACTAAATTTTTTCCTGACACTGGCTTGCAGGGTCATTAGACTTCAGTTGACTTCACTTCTCTAAGACAGGAAGGGATGTCCATATTTTCCAGTCACTTTACAATTTTTCATAACATATAACTTCAATAATGAGCTACTATAAGTGAAAACAGCAAGTAACATGCTTCCCACATACCACATGCATGAGTATAGAGTAATGACACTGTCCATGTTTTGTCATAGGAAACCCAAACAATGTATTTAATACTACAATAAAATAGGAGGTGCACAATATTAGTATGTAAATAAGATTCTGTGAAAGTTTGGTTTAAATAAGTTGTGTGTATGTATGTGTAAGTTGTGTAATGAGTGTGATGAAGTGATCCCTATGCGTTCTTCCAGCTTCACTGGCAGACTAAACAAAAAGTATGGCATTTTTAATAAATAAAAATTGTAACTGCTGTGGCACAACAGAGAAATAAATCATAACATAAAATAAGAGGTGCTGCATTAGGAAAATAGCCAGTTTCTTGGTGATAATGGATGCCACATCACACCACCTGTGTGCCGATTTTTTAAAAACTATAACAGCGCACCAGACAAAACTTTATTAATCCCCAGACTGGGAAATTTGGGTGGCAGCTGCAGCAGTTAGCTAACAAATGAAGCATAGACAGGAATACAATCAATATAATACTATATATTGTTATCCCTTATATAATAGAAGGGACAGAAAGTTCAAGTCCTTTTACCTCCATGCAGTACAACAGATCGGCAGTTTGTAGAGACTGCGGCCTTGGCATCCCCTTCAGACAGGCCAAACACTAAACCTCTGCACTCTGAATTAAGGACCAAGCCAAATACATACAGGACTTCAAATACTATACAAATCTGGAATGAACTGTAAAGGATACAAGTTGGCGATGTCATATGGCCCACGTAACTCAAGCGGCTAAATGGCAAAAATCAAAAGAAAAGCTTGTAGGCATTAAAAATAAATAATAAAAGTATTAGACCACCTGTCATAAATGAAAGGTTTCCTCCAAGTCATGCACATTAAGCTAACTTTTGCCCCTAACTTTTTGAGCATCAATGGCTGTGTGTGTTGGACTGGTGAGCTGTTCAGATTGAATCCCTTCACCCAGTGTCGGCTGAGATAGGCTCCAGCCTCCCTGTGACCCTTATAGGATTAAGCTGCTTGGAAAATTGATCAATGAATGATTAAATGTATTGCTTCCATTTATAACAGGTGGTGTAATATATTTGTTAAGACCTGTACATAGAGCAGCATTTCAATCAAAACTGAAATAAAGTGCTCTTACTGTCTCTGCTCCACTCGCCACAATGACATTCTGAAAAGGTGAAAAGTCTAATGTTACCTTAACACTGAACTCTTTATAAATATCACAGCTGTGTATCAGAGAGATAATCACCTTCCCCTTGCACACATCCACTAGATTGATGGCATTCGCGATTGTGTATTTCTTCATGGTGGAGTCTCTGATTGCTGCTGTGTAGCTTATCTCAAAAAAAACTCCCCTTTCGATTGCCTTGAAGAACCAACATTCAGAGAGAATCCAGTACACTTAGGCAATTATGAGTGTTCTGAGTTTTATGGTATTTATCTCAATGTGATATATTGCTTATCCATGTCTCCATTTTATTATTATTGTGAAATAGATGCCAAGCTTTATAAATAAAATGGCTCAACTGCACAACTAAACAACAGTCAGTGGATTTGAACTAACCCCATTTATTGGTGACCTTTTGCAATGGAAAGGCTGTTTTTCAGTTGCTGCTATGGAGATGATGTCCACATCATACGTCATGCAGGCAGCCTGTTACAACAAAGATAAACAGAGTTATACTACAAAATTATACCAGCATGTCAATATCCCTAGATTAGAGGAAACTATTTTAGACCGTGTTAACAAAAACCTTAGAGAAATCAACAAATCTGCACTTGATTCTCTATCCAAGCTGTCCCAGGAAGTCAGGCAAGTGTGGCTTATGGAAACTAAGACCTCTTTTGGACAAGACAGTGCAGGAAGCATGGTGTGCTGTTACTAAAACCAGAAGTACCTGTACCCTGGGTCTGTTTCCTATCAGATAAACAAAACAAACATGAACATACTCTGGACGCTGACATACAAATAACTATGATCGGTATAGTCAGTGTTTCCCATACCTAGTCTTTACTTGGATGGGTTTCTCAGTTACATTTCCAGTTGCCAAAGTACATCTGGCAACCCACTTTATCAAGTAAGTATAAGGCCGCAAAACAAAGTAAACAGCGCCCCCTGCTTGACCTGCTGTAACACCACACTTTTAAATAAATAATAAATGAATAAACAAACAAATAAATAAATAAAATCACCCTTTCACATTATGTTGAAAAATTCCCAAGTACAGAATCTGATTCAGATCATCACCAAAATATAATGGAGAATGGAGAATCTCTGGAAAGAATTTCATGACAATCTGAACTTATGAGATCCCACCCAGTGCATTCGGCTTTCTGATAGTTCCATTTTCTACCTAGCCAATTTAACTGATTAAAAGGACATTTACAGTGCATATTAATTGGGTCATTCTATTTTAAAAGACTAGGATTCTTATCGGGTTAAAAGAAAATGGCTATGTGTGAGCCATCACAGCAAAGTGGGTATTAAGTTGTAAATTATTAATTTTTAGTTATTGGTACCAATTTATAGCAGATGTCTTAAGCTTTAAAATGATACCACTATTTTCGAACATATGTTGCTAGTGCTGGAGTAACTAATCAAAACCTGACAGTAATTTCCAGTCTTTAAGCATGCAACTTTGGAAAATATCAGATTTAAAGTTCAACAAAAGTATCTAATAATTTCCGACTTAAAATCCACTTTGCTGTAATGGCTCACATATGTGTTTTGTCAGACTGATGTTTCAGGCTAAACTCTCTGTTGTGTGATAGAGACAAGTTAGCTTGAGGGAGGAAATTAGCTACTGACTAAAGTGTACTTCCTGAGAAAGAAGAGGAAATTAATACTGCCAACTGGATTCTCATTGTTAAGCATCTGTATTATTGCATAGGGTAATATGCTTCTATGCACATAAACTGTAGTTAAAATATTGTTGACACCTGGGTATCAGAACTATGTCGGTCTTCCCCAAGCTGTTGCTACAAAGTTTTAACAATTGTTTAGGATTTTTTGGTAATTTTTGTACAGAATTGCTATCTCCCTTGCAGTGGTGTCAAATTCGTTTTCACTGAGGGCCACATCACTAAATGTAAAGGTGATCGAGGGCCGATTAATTACTGAACATCTATTCTAAAAAGGCAACCATGAAATCTGCATGGCAAAATTATTCGTTTGGACATTTTTCCTCTTTACCTTTATTTACTTGCACTTTCTGACAATGCTTAATGGTGGCAAGCTGGCATGCAATCTTTCTTGAATCATGAATGACTAGCTGTTTACATGAAGTAGGGTACTGCCAGATAGTGGAAGGATAAAAGAGGTTTCATGTTAAAGGTCGATGCAAAGAATGAACAATATTCACTTAAAAAATAAAACAAAAAACAAAAAAAGCCCTTGAAACCCACATAAAAATGAGTTGTCGGTCCAGATTTGGGCTTCTGGCCTCGAGTTTGACACCTGTGTTTTATTGGAACTAAGGGTCCACACCATGTTTCACCATGACAGAGCCTCTGTGTGAGTGCAACATGCAAGCTTTTACATTTTGCAAGTTACAGTAATTTAGTGCAAAGCCTTCTCAGAAGCCTGGAAGTTATTATAAGAGAATTAAATCAGAAACAGAAGCTTCAGCAAACACATAATGGATGATGGTTGGCTGCCCACAAACCTTTGGCCATATAGTGAACAATAGTAAAGTATTTACAGATACTCACATGGAAGATTTTCTCTGTTTTGGGATACACAGCCAAAATGTCAAAGTTCTTGTATTCATTTGATGGCCTCTAAAGTAAAGAGCACATAATCCTATTAAACTAAGCATCATCTAAATCATCTCCATAATTCATATCAAGGATTGACTTTTTTTCCATTCCACACGCACTTACAAAATGTGAAGCATCTGTGGCCACCACCGTCAACCGATTCAGCACTTTAATTGCTCTGGATTTACCCTGGATGTGGATGTGGATGTGTGTTAAAACAATCACCATGCACATTATCATCACTACCAAGATAATGAATTATAACAAATAGATCACCTGCACTATGGGAGGTGTTTCACACAGGTCTGAAACAGATAATGGCTTAGGAATTTGCTGCAACACAAATCAAAATAAAAGTACATGAATAAAATAGCAACATGCAGTGAAGTATTCAGTCAGGAGTAATGAAACACTATCATACCTGTTTTTTTTGCTGTGGTTCCACTACATAATTAATTGCAACTGTGGAATAACCAACTGTAAAACAACATGATATTCCAACTGTGAACATGGCTAAATGCAGTACAATCAGTTTAAGGGCTGTTTCAATCAATCAGGGTATACTTTTTGGGTTCACAGTAGCTCAAAAACAGAACTCCAAGCTTTTGCGGTTTCTTGTTACCAGTCAACACTATGAGACTAGAACATTTTTTGTGAAGTATCAGAGCTACAGGTCTTATGGTGACTAAATCACACTGGGTGAAAGTATAACAGGTACAGCAGGGTCTCTAGACCGAATTTTATAGAATTCACAGTAATAAAAACTCACTAAACACATTATCTGAGCAGGCTTCATGTAACATTAGTTGCATACATTATTAACTGCAGTAACAACAGCAGTGACAATCACTGTGCTTCTCTGGATAAGACACTTTTCAGGGATGTGCTTATCAGGCTGATGTAGAACTCTGTACAGAAAGTATTTCACAACCAATCCCAATTGTATTTTTCAGCAAGCTTAACAGTACTATCCTGCTTTAGAAAAGACAATTAATATCTGAAAAAAGCACTTATGTCCTCCACATGTAATGTCCACTTTCCAGAGAAGACATTTTTGATGTACAAAGGATCCTGAGAAAGCCACTTGGATAATAAATAATGCTTACAAGGCAGCAAAACATCTTTCCAGATTGTAAGAAAATATACATCCAAAAGTAAAAGTTAGTTAGCAATTAGGAGGCAATTCAAAGTTTTATCAGGTAAAAGCTACTATTTTTATTACAGTGGAGAGAAGTGAACTCTGTACTATTTCAGCCATATTTTCCTCTGATAGCACTAATTATTGGAATTGAGCAAAGATTTCACGAGTGTAGCTGGAACTCTTCCTCTATACAATAATAAACAAGAGACAGTCATAAAGTACACAAGTGCTTACTTAAAGGGGTCCCTTGTATAGTTTTAAAAAGACAACCCTGGCCATGAAACAGCTCCTAACTAGTAATTTAACTTACACAACCACGGTATAAGGTTTCTAAACCAAAAGATGACTTACAGCTTTAATTTTATAACTATCAAAATAACTCAGAGTAAACTTACGGTGTGCAGCTGTCTCTATTATATCTTTCAGCTTTTTCTTGTCACTAATGGCGATTATGTTTAAATCCATAAATACAGACATTTTAGTTTAGTAACTTTGGCGGAAACTATCAATCAAATATACACACGAATCTTTTCACAAAAATAAAGTTCGCCGTATTCTCTTTTAAAGAGAATAATAGATACATTTAAAAATCGGGAAACTGAAGCTGTATAATGTGCTCTCGTTACACTGAATTAGCTGAGGCATGGGCGCCATATAAAAACGTGGTGTTGTGGTTACTGGTTGAGTTCCTGGGAAATGTAGTTTATATGTAGCAGGTGTTCCGTTGAAACCCGAGGAATGACATTCCAGTATAAACTACAATATTGCGCTTCCGCTCACTCCCAAGAGCCTTTTCGGCTCGACGGAACAATCTGATTGGCGGATTTTAAACAGAAGACCGCGGAGTTGACATGGCTTTTTGTTAGGTTAGAAAACAACGGTTAAATAGTTAATTAGGAATTTCCTATAAACACGTAGAAGAAATAAAACAGAGGGAAAAATATAAGGTTTATGTCGAATGTGTATCACGCAGGAATAATTGTATGTTTTTTACAACGTACTTTAAATGAAGGTATGAGATGAAGCTGGTTTGTAGCTATAGCTACCGTTAATGTTAACAAACAGGAAAGTACCTGTCTTACCTTTGTTATTAACTCGGGTAAACAGCAAAGATTATTATTGTTGTTGTTAGATTGTGGTGATTATTATTTAGCAACAGAACAAGAATTTCTTCACGTGTTGTATAGTTGTATCTAAGAAGTTCACTATTTTAACCCACTGTTTATTTTTCAGAACCATGGAGTCCTGCTTGAATTACAAACCCGAGAGAGTAGGCTCTGTAACTGTGGAAGATCTGAGAAAAAACCTTTTTACTGAATTCTCCAAAATACCTGCGTCTCAGGTAACACTGTGCTCGATCAGCATCAGGTCTAATGATGTGCTTTGTTTTCCTTATTTATTTACATGCTGGTGCTTTAAGCAATCAACCGTAGCTCACTCTGTCTTCAGGATCCTGTAATTGTGGAGAAAGAACACTTGCAGGTTTACTTGCGGGTACGTCCTTTGACCTCTACCGAGAGTGAACTTGGGGAATCACAGGTATGTATTGTTCATAAAACTGAACCTGTTTGTGTCTCCAGATTTAATACAGCAGATTAGTGTGATGGATGCATGCAGAGGCACTGACAAATGTAATAGAAATATTTTAACTCTTTTCTCACTTCACAGGATTGCATTTCAGTCGAGCCCCCAGACACAGTGGTTTTGAAAGCCCCTAGATTATCACTGACAGCGAGACAAAGTGAAAAAATAGGACCCCAACTTGCCCAGAGATTCCAGTTTTCAAAGGTTCAAAGATCATTTTTGTGTGTTTTTACTGACGAGCTTGGTTAAAAACAGATTTTATTAAAAGTTTGATTGCAATGTTTTCTAAATTTTTATGTTTATATTTTAGGTGTATGGGCCAGAAACAGCACAAAGAGAGATATTTGATGGGACGACAAAAGCCCTTGTGAAGGATGTCCTTGGAGGAGAAAATTCTTTAGTCTTCACTTACGGTGTAACCAATGCTGGGAAGACCTTCACTTTTTTAGGTGAGGCTGTTTTTCTACAGGCCTTTTTGCTTATGGACATTTTATGGTTCTTTCCCAATTAATTTATATAATGTCTGTTCACTAATATTTTTAAGGCCCTGAAAGTGATGGAGGAATTCTGCCCAGGTCTCTGAATGTGATCTTTAACAGCATTGTGGGACGAGTCTATACTCAAAACAACATTAAACCTCATCGGTGTGTCGACTTTACAAGGCTGACTAAAGACCAACAGGAGGAGGAGTCCAAGATTAAGAAAAACCTTCTCAGAAGATTTAAAGAGGTTGGGTATTATAAAGAAAATGTCCTGTTTTGTTTTTTCTTTCCATTGAATACATTGTTGGTATAATCAACTTTTCAATTTCTCTTTCTAGAGTGATTTGCAAAAAAGCACCTCCAGCATATCAAATTCAGCTTGCAGCACCTTACTTGAGGGCAAGTATCGAATACGTTTAGATGTATTTATAGAGCCAGATAAAAATTTGGACACTCCTGCCTATTCATTTTCAATTAGAAGCTGTGTCCAGACTTGCCTGACTAGGTCTGGTGGGGTTTGTTGTAATTTTTTTTTTGTCCCAATAATTTGACCATTTTCTTGAATGGATTAAAGTAGTCTTTAGTGACAACACTATTAAACATTTTTTTACTAAAACAAAACAAAAAAAAAATATTTTTGCTTTAATTTGAGCAGAGGATTTGACACCTGATTTCTAAATAATAGTCATTTTCAGGCCTTTCTAATCTTTCCTGCTTTAGGTTCCAGCTATGGAGAGTTAGATGAAGACAGTCTTTGTTTGGAGGAAGATTCGCATGTGAAGTTCTCAGTGTGGGTCTCCTTCTGTGAGATCTACAATGAAAGCATTCACGACCTTCTTGACTTTATCTCTAATACATCACACAGAAGGAGTGTACTACGACTGTGTCAGGATGTGAAGGGCAACACGTTTGTCAAAGGTATGAGCTGTAATGGTCTCTTGTTCTTTCTTTTTTCTCTCCCCATTTCATTTGCTTATCAGCTATATGATAAATGAAATTTGGTACTGATACTGGTATTTAAAACAAGTGTTTAGACATTGATAGCAATATTATTGGTTTGTTTATTTTGTGATTAATTGCTTTTTGTATCCAGGTCTTATTTTTTGAATCGTATTCAATATTATTTAATAGCAATTGGTAAATCATTATTTAAAAAAAAACAACAAAAAATAAAACATCCATTTTAAATTGTATTGGCTCTTCATCACATTATCTTTGAATAGGAACGGATACAATCATATACATTTATGCAACAACCTATAATGTATCCATTCTTTCACATGATGAAGTTACCTTGAGGTAATAACCCAGTTAAATATCAGCCATTTCTATAGGTGAATGTCATTTTGGTTGTTGTTGTGACAGTCGTTCACTATCGGTCAGTACTGACATTAGACATGCAGTATATCAGTGCATCAATGATGCTGATTTAGTATGTTATGGTAGAACAGCCATTCTAAAATGTTTAATGATTTAAGTGAACATTTATATTAAATATTGTTTCAATTCTTTTCCAGATCTGACATGGGTCCAGGTCAACAGTGCAAACGAAGCCTACAAAGTTTTAAAGATTGGAAGGAAAAATCAGAGCTTCTCTTCTACAAAGCTCAACAGTGTTTCAAGTAGAAGGTTATGTTTGTTTGTTTGTTTGGGTGACATTTTCATCTTGCAATCACTTTTTAAATATTGTATGTATTACTTAAACCTGTTTGTTTGTTTTTTTTCTTCAGCCATAGTATTTTCTCCATCCGAATCCTGAGAATTGAAGACATTGGTGTTCCTCGAGTACAGACAATTAGCGAGTGAGAATTACTTTTATATTTACTTCAGTTGATCTGGGTCTCTCTTTTTGTATAGGAATTATGTTGATTATTTCAGAATTTTTAATCCTTCTAATTAGTAGATAAACATTTTTTCATGTTCATGACTCTTATTTGTGCAGGCTCTCTCTGTGTGATCTGGCTGGATCAGAACGATGTGCAAAAACTCAGAACAGAGGAGAGCGCTTAAAAGAAGCTGGGAATATTAACACGTCGCTGTTAACTTTAGGAAAATGCATCAATGCCTTAAGACTGAATCAGACACAGTCAAAGTAAGTTTGGTATCTCCCGGTTCTTAAATCTATATTAGACATGAAGCAGAATGGTTGTGTTGGTGTTGAAGCGTCATATTGGTTAAGAATGTGAATTACATTTCAAAAAATTGTGTGTTTAAATGTTGTTTGTTCGTGGTAGGTTCCATCAGCATATCCCATTTAGAGAGAGCAAACTCACTCACTACCTGCAGGGCTTCTTCTGTGGTCGGGGAAAAGCCTGCATGATAGTTAACATCAACCAGTGTGCTTCCATGTATGATGAAACAATGAACGTTCTCAAATTCTCAGCAGTGGCTCAGAAGGTCAGTCACGCTCCGGTTTTCTTTTCTCCTGCTTCTGAAATGCCCGTTTCACATAAGTATCTACAGGATGACAGGGCACTCCAGCAAATATTTGCATCTAAAAATTTAGAAACAAAAATTACGGCTTGTACTCACCACTGTTTTTCTTTATTTTCTTCTTTTTCTTTTTCCCCCCTCCACGCATGCTAGAGGCATTCATTTTCTGTACAAATCATACTTAAGTTCAGTTGACAGCACTCAGGGTACTTTCATGTAAACAGTTTCTTAACGCTGCTGCGCTGATTATTGGTCATTGTAAGAGAAGTGGCAATCAAAATTAAGGGGCGGGACTTCACTATGCAGCTCTTGCACCAGTTGGTGGGACTCTTCTGAATGCTTTCCTGTTATCTAGCAAGAATGCATCTAGGAGAGTACCACCAACTGATGCAAGAGTTGCGTAGTCTTTTTGTGGGTTTTTTGTTTTGTTTTGTTTTGTTTTTTTGTGTTTATTTATTTCTTTATTTATTTAATTTTTTTTTTGTTGAAACAGAATGAAACTATAAAACAGTACTAGAACATTATATATATGTCTTCTTCTTTGTCTTTCGGCTTCTCCCTTCAGGGGTCGCATCTTCATCATCTTCCATCTGTCCCTGTCTCCTGCATCTTCCTCTTTCACACCAACCACCTGCATGTCCTCTTTCACCACA
>JBCNYG010000019.1:23152889-23169783 GCA_039654305.1 Porochilus rendahli
CATAATCATTATCATCATTATAATTATTATTACTATTATTATTATAATAATTATTATTACTAATATTATTATTATTACTATTATTATTATTATTATCATCATCATCATTATTATTATTGTTGTTATAGTTATTATCATTACTTTTGTTGTTGTTGTTGTTATAACAGTTATGCCATTAGAATGTAGAATTATCCAGTGTGTTAATGTCTATATAACCCCCCTCCCCCCCAAAAAATATAATAATAAAAATAACAAAGTATAATAAAACATATTAAAAAGAAAATAGTATATTTGATGAACCTGTCCTCTATTCAGAACCCATAGAGCTTTTCATTTATACCTTTTCTTGCTCAGATCACATGAGGTACAAATTCATATTATTTATGTTTGTTTGAGTCTGGATTAAAACTAATTGGAATGATGACTGATGACTTTAAATTTACAGTTCTGACAACGGTCGATGTGATTTCATTCCCGCTTTAATACATTGTAAAAATTTTTATATAAAATTCCAGAATCGTTGAACCCACAATGAATTAAACACAAATAAACATTACTGGAATTCCTTCAGCAGTGCTGTGTACATCGCTACAGTTTTGTCTTGTGTTCTCAAATCGTAGGCAGCGGTACTATTGACTTTGAGGAGTTTTTGGTCATGATGGTGAGGCTCCTAAAGGAGGACCAGGCAGGCAAGAGTGAGGAAGAGTTGGCAGAATGCTTCCGTGTCTTTGACAAGTATGTTGCATTCTACATCTGTCCACACATTACACTTAAAGAAACCTTCCAGCATCTAAATTTCATCTTACTCTCCATTTGCTCACAGGAACGCTGACGGCTACATTGACAGAGATGAGTTCGCTGAGATCATCCGCAGCACCGGAGAGTCTATCACAGAGGATGAGATCGATGAGCTGCTGAAGGATGGAGACAAAAACGCTGATGGCATGCTGGACTTTGATGGTAGGACAACTTTCATAAGTCATTATGCAATTGAAAAGTTAAAAAGAAGTGTATTATAGACTTTTGTCTAATCCTTCGTGTGTAATCCTACTGCTCATTTGTAGAATTGATAATCTTTCCCCCCCTCACACAGAATTCCTCAAGATGATGGAGAATGTGCAGTAAAACAGAGACTCATGGACATTCCTCTGCCATTTGACCCCCTGTCAACTCAATCCTATCCCCTCAAACTCACTATCTTTTAACATCCAGTCTGTTGCCTCTCATCATCTTGCATCTTGACAACTATGCCACTTCAACAGTCATACCAGACGAACACCCAAACAAGATCTGCTAAGGTGCAACGTGTCATGCTCATGCTCCAAGGAGAACCCTGCATGTACAGCCAAGTAGCAGTGTCTGGTTTGCAGCACCATTATTTTGCATTTGCATTATAGATCAACAGCTCATACTATGGTAGACCACACATGGCTGGGAGATTTTGGTCTACATTTAGACTAGATCAGCAGCTTGTTATCGCTGCCTAGACCAATGCTGAAACCTCTTACACGTCACCATATTTAAACAAATGCTTGAAAGAGCGGAATTTAAAAAATAAATAAATAAAGGTAATTATAAAAGATTTGCTCGTATGTAGTTGGCCTGATGTTTGTAAGTTATTATTTTGAGGAGGTTGCCAATAAAGCTTATTTTCTTTTTTTCTCCCCCGGTGTCATTTAAATAAATAAAGTTCAAAATATCTGGTTATTTAAATAAATGGTTGCTGCTGCCTCGTGAATGGATATACAAAATTAAACTGTACAATCATCCAAATTTAAATCACTACAGCATTTACAATAATTTCCTATTTTGAAATAATTAAGAACCAGCCAAGAGCTATCGCAATTATACAGGCTATTCCACTCCTTTTAACAATATTCAGGGAGAAAATTTTAATACTGAATGCATAGTGATGAATGCTATGAAAACTGCTGTTGAATCTGTTAAACCACTGTATTACAGTGTAAAAAACAGTAAGCTTTGAAGTTCTTTACTGGGAGTGGTGGCCATTAATCCTAGTACCTAAACAAGTAAACTAGGGTGGCACAGTCATGTAGTCATTATTATTTCTGCATTACAGCAAGAAGATCTTGCAGGATCCCATGGGTTCAGGTCCTGTGCATAATGAAGTTGTTTCTGTCCTAAGTCTGCATGCTCTCCCTGTGATTGCGTGGGTTTCCTCCCACACTCCATAGACGTGCATATCAGGTTAGCCGGCTAAATGAATTACCCACAGGAGTGAATGGATGTTTGTCCTGAGGAATAGGTTCTTCGAGACAGTCCCACTCAGGTAAAAACATACAGAAACCACAGAAGTGGCCTAATGCATTACAGGATGTGGAACCAGGGGACAATAGTAAACTAAATTGCCAGAACTGAAAGAAAAAATGATACGTTTATCTAAATCTAAGGACAACAAACTAAGCCATTGGTTGATTCTTCTTTATATCATTTTTTGGTTTGTGGCATTTGTTTATTTATTTATTTATTTTTGCCCAATGTGGTGGTAAGATCTCATCATCACCAACAGGAATAAATGCAGCCATGACTTAATTTTCTTTCACATACCTTTCACAGCTTTCTATTGCTTTATAATCAAAGTATGAAAAGTTTCATGATGAATTCGGAAAAGTTGCATAAAAACCTTAATAATGTACAAATTTTGGTCCTGTGATGGTGTGGCAAGCTGTTTATGGTATATCCCACGTTCGCACAGTGTCAGCTGAGACAGCCTCCCTGCGGCCCTGTGGCAGTAGGATTGTGATTCAGCAAATGAAAGATAATTAACATATTTACTTGATTTTTGGGTCATTTAGATTTTTTTTCATGTGTTTATACTTTTCAAAGGTATTTAACCTACTAATATTGTGTCTTGTCTTCACCCCACACCACTTCTATTCCTTTCCACCTGATAAACACTGAACTTGTGTTCAGAACTTCAAACAGGAAGATATCTGGCAGAAGAGTCATACCCAATTGCCTTCATATGCTGATCTTACAAGAATATAAACACAGTCTAGTTGGGAGAAAATAACATGTCCTTATATGAGGACAGTGGAGTCTCAAGAGGCTTAGAATTTTGTCCGCATAACAGTACCAGTCAAAAGTTTGGACACACCTTTCTATTTAAGTTAGATTGAGGAGGTGTGTCCAGACTTTTGACTGGTACTGTACATTATAGCAGCTGTTATAAACTATTGTTCCCTCACCAGGCTCGATTATTTTCCTTTCACAGAAGCTCTGCTGCAGTCCACTGTGCCCATAACTCTGAAAAACTTTCTGCAGTCAAATATGTGATGAGAGGGCAATGAGACGGGCACTCTTTGGGAATTTGGGCAATATCCAACTTGTCTGACGTTATTCTACGGATTTAAACCCAGTTAATATAAATTAAAAACTACATGTAAAGGTAATAATGTAATAATACAGATTTATAAAGAACAATAAGTATCCGTGTTCATAAAAGTGCCCTTGAGCAAGTCACCTAACCTCAAACTGCCTTCTGCTCACTGAAATGTATGACAGCCCACTGCTCTGAGTATGTGTACTCACTTTGGATGGGTTAAATGCAGAAGCTAAATTTCCATTGCAGGATTAATACAGTATCTAATATAAATAAACAAATTAAAAAAATAACTGAAATAATTTGAAAATGTTGGTGTTCAGTAATTTCAGTACACGAGTTCTGGTGACGACCCCTATTCTCATAAACACAAATATCAGTCAAGAGTTTGTACCTACATGTTTGCCTTTACATACATTTATTTATTAATTAAATAAACAAGCAAAGGTTTTTACACTTACACTTCACACATCCTTTATTGGTCAATTTTCTTAAAATAACACCTGCAGTACGCTGATGAACTAATATTGAAAATATCTAATTATTTTAAGGCAGTTTATGCATAAGAATGAAAATACACAAACAACAACAACAACAACAACAACAACAGTGTTCCCAGTGATCTCAGTCCTGCAGGGTCGTGCAGCATGTTTACAGTCAGGAGGAGGATGTCACGTGTCCGAGAATCACAGTCACGACATTATACCATCTCAGGATCCATAATTGGCCTCGTCGAAGGCTTTCCGGGCTCTCTTCAGCTCCTCGTTCATCGTCAGCAGATCTTTAACCCTCGCGAACTTTCTGGGATCTTTCCGGATGAGGAAGACGATGTCCTCCACCTGAACGCGGCCTTGGCGTCCGATCGACATGGCTTTATGGGTCATCTCCGTGATGAACTCGATCACCAGGTCCTCCAGAATATCCACCGACTCCGTGTACGGGTTCTGGTCATCGCCGAACCCGTACATCATACAGCGGAGCTCTTTGGAAAAAAGTCTCTTCCTCCTGCCGTGACCCGCGTCTACACCGTTCCCTCCTTCATCCAGTTCCTCATCAAAACCCGGATCATCGTCTTCCTCCGCCATGTTCGCCTCAGGAGCCTTAAACACACACCGCAAACATACAACTTTTAGATTAATCACAATTTCATATTAATTTTTACTTACACGCACGGTGACGTTAAAGAAAGTTACTTACAAATCCCCGTGTGAACAAGAGCAGCACAGCACAAACTACCGTTGAATGACAATTCCACTTCCGGTTTAACGCGGGTTGCCAAATATACATAATCACCCTACAAATATGTGTGTGTGTGCGTGTGTGTGTGTGTGTGTGTGTGTGTGTGTGTGTGTGTGTGTGTTAGGTAGAGTCACAGAGTAATAAAGTACGTCAGGTCTTAAAAACTAGGACACAACACGTTCCACACTCAAAGGACCGAGAGAAAGAGAGTCTGAAAAAGAGTTGACTTCATGTTTCATAGTTTTACCCTAATAATGCTCTTATAACAGGAGGTATTACACATCTCAACAACATCTCCCACATTATTCAAAGCCTTCTGTTCCAGAGTGGTTGTGGCACATACAGAATAAAGGTAAATTAACTTGAGACTATTTTTTCCTTCATGCAGCTGCACTATTGTATACCGGAGCCAAATGCACTAAATATTTTAGATGTGTGTTATATTATGACAAAGGTAGATGCCATGTGTGTTGTATGTTTTCCTGTGTGTGTTTGACTTTTTGCGGACTATCATACCGTAATGATAGGAATATACATTATATATTTAATATATATAATATATAATATGCTAAAAATATTTAGAATGAAGACCTTTTTTCATTGCAGGGTCTTGTGTGTTTTGTTCCCTACAATTGTGCTTGTTACCTGTTCTTTTAATCTTTTGCTATGATTATATCAGTGCTACCTGACAAAGCTCTAGAGTAGGTAACCGAAATTTGGGAAAGAGCTTTGGAGGCAGTGAGAACATGTGAAAGATTTATCGCCCTATATAAAGCCACGTTTTATCATCCTGCTGAAGAATGGGTGTGAATCAAGAAGCTGCTGCACCTCAGAAAAGGTCAGCACCCAGTCTCTGCCTGCTTTTAGAAGCTGAAATGAAACCTCTGTTTTTTTTTTTTATAGAAGCTTGATGATGATTTTTTTTAGAAGCTTGAGTGAGACCCACATCCGCCTGCTAGCTATAACTTCGTTAACCCAAAACAATTGAGCAGAACGAACCTCCTCTGGTGTGAGTTTTCCAGTCCTTCATTTGTTATTAAACTGTTTCTTGGCTGAGTCACTACTTGAAGTGGAAGGTTGTTCATATCCCTATCACTTCTAGAAAATAGAACTGCGGCTATTTAAATGATGAAGAATTAGTCAATGCATCGCACATCATAGATTTCTTTCTTTAACCCTTCACCTTCTTTAACATTTTCTCAATCTTTGCCTCAGTGTTTTATTGTCTTTCAAGAGCATGGTATATGGCTCAACCAAACCCACCTCCAGTATACAGTGAATTAAGTGAACTAAGCAGCCATTCTCCAAATTTTACTCTGATGATCTAAAATCAGTATTTCTGTGATATTGCAGACAAACTTAGAGGGCAGCACAAGTCATTCTCTTTGTTACTGAAAACATGACTTGAGGTTGATCATCTTACTCAACTGATCATCTTACCCTACTTCACTTATCGTCCTTTAAGTACCTGAAACTAGCAATGCATAGGCCAAAAGCACAAAATTACTACTACACTACTCTGGAGACTTACTTGTCTATGGAAGGTCACTTCTACATAGCAGAAACTTTGAAACTGTTTTTTCTCCCCTATTTGGTCATATTCAATTCCCACCCCTCAAATATTGCCTTCCCTATCTTACGACTGCCACCAACCAGGGAGGGGCGTACGCATGCATATGCCCCCTCCATGACATGTGATGCTACCATCTGCCTCTTTTCGAACTGCTGTGCATGTGTATTTAGGGGCGTCCTAACACACTCGTAGGGAAAACACTATCCGCCCTCCCGTACAAATGAGGTCATGGACGCCCATGATTGGCTGGTGATCGCTGTGAGTGAGAGGGAAGTGAGCGTATGCCATCCCTCCCTCTCGTGAGAGCTCGGCGAATTAGCTCCCATGGACTTCCGGTCACGGATGGCTGTGTCATCACTCCGGACTCGGACTTGCAGTCTCCGGGTTGATCTTTGGGAGCAGTAATATGCTAACTTTTATTTTAGCACAATTTCATTTTTGTACCTGTGACTTATAAATGTTTCTATATTTAAAAAAAATGATAAAGGTCAGTAAACAGCAATAAATGAAACTAAGTCAATATTTTCTATGACAGCCTATGCTTTTACAAAAAAAAACAAATAACAATGGTCTGTTGTTTAGTTATAAAAGCAAATTAGCTGCCATGTTTCACTGAGAATCTTGCATGCCCAGTATACCGACAGACACAGTATGTACGTTTTGAAGGTACTCCATTATAACTAAAAAATGTTGAGTTTTTTATATCCTCAGAACTGACACACCTTGCTGAAAGTATCTGTATCGTTGTTGTTTAATACCTCTGGTATGTAGATCTGTGCTACAAAATAGCCAGAAGTTCTGGATTAGAAACAATTAAACTACCTTACAGACAACTTCATATCGTGTCCGGAACAAAACATCATGCCATAGAACACATCCCAAAATGATTTATTTGTCTTGTATTCAGAGCAGTTTGCCAGGTGATTAAAAATAGTAATTGTTAATAACCCATGATTACTTTTAAGACTTTAGAGTTACATTTAATGTTCTGAAATGTCTGTGCAGTAGGTTAGTTGCTCATATCATTTATAGGGGTTATAAATGTTTATTCCATAGCCTATGTCTTTCTTCTTGTTGTAATTAATGGGACAGAACATTAAGTGTATAACACTGGCAGTAAAACATAACCCCTCTCTGTCTCAGTTTGGGAGGAGGCACATTTCTCGGTTTGTGCTGCCTGCTGACTGGCTGCGAGACATTTGAGGAGGCTTTGGAAATGGCTGCGAAAGGAGACAGTACCAACGTCGACAAGCTGGTTAAAGACATTTATGGCGGCGATTACGAGCGCTTTGGTCTTCAGGGATCCGCTGTAGCATCCAGGTACCAATTTTTTTTTTCATTCACTCATGAAGTCTTGACAAAATTTCAGAGTGTTTATAGATACATAGAGGAATCCTTATGTTCTAGAAGAGCATTTCTGTTCTCCTTTTAGTTTTGGCCATATGATGAGCAAGGACAGACGTGATAGCATCAGCAAAGAAGACTTAGCCAGAGCTACTCTTGTCACCATAACAAACAACATCGGTTCCATTGCCCGCATGTGTGCTGTGAATGAGGTTAGACCCCTTTTTTGTAAACGTATTTGAAATTTAAGATGTTTAAGAATCAAATTATTGATTGTGATGTTGAAGGTATTCTGTAATAAGTCTGATAATTTATTTATTTATTTACATCCAGCTTCTGCTCTGTGCTAAATTCCCTTTATTAAAGTGAAATGCATATAAAATCTCTCCCATATACCCCCAAAGGGAAGCATTTCGAGCCTGTGGGAAGCAGATACTGTTTGCTTTCAGCTTCTTTACAGTGTTGCCTTGTGGCATGGAGATCAAGCAGCATTGTACAGGGCTATCAAAGCACACAGAGCAACACATTCCCACTATACTACGGTCCTTACTGTAAGCTGATGCATGCGTAGTCATTAGAAAATGGCAGTTCTGTAGCTCACAGGTTATATTTACTGTTTTTATTTATATCATTATTATATATTAAGTGATGCAATACACCTTTGAGACCAAAACTTTACTTTATTTTTAATTTTTCCAAAGTCAAAGGTTATTCCATCACAGCCTGCTTTTCAAATATACAGGAAATCCCAGAAATTTCCAGCAGGGGGTGTTGTGAGGTTGAAAGTAAACGTGACCCTGTTTACACTTATACGCTGGCGTAATAATTTGTTGTGATGACAGTTTAAGCGCACTTCAGCTGTGAAGATGGGGGAATGCGAGGTTTCTGCTCACTACTCTTGCACCACACGATTTTCCTGCCTGTTCGGTCTTCCCATGCTTTTTAAAATTGCAACACTGGTGCCACCCTTCCATTTTTTTATTTTGCATAACTTTTTTTTACTAGTAGGAAAACAGAATCTGATAAGATCAGTGGGTTTTCTCCAGCCCAGAAAAGCGCTGATTTCAGGGAACAATTTGTGTGAAATCACTGTTTTATTATGTGATATCAGATTAGATAGATAGACACTTTACTGGTCCCAGAGGGAAATTCACAGTGTCCCGCAGTATTTACAGTAAACATTGAAGCACAGACAGGGATTTTCTCTGATACCAATCAGACATTTTTTGCTGATATCAGTGGCATTTTCACTACTAGCATCTGTATCGGTACAACTCTAATTTAAATACTTTAATAACAAACTAACTTCTCTGCTCTTTACGGTGATGTAAAGACTTTATCTAAAGATCACAATCAGTTGTTTGCTAACTGTAAACTGCACTTGTCATTGTATGTCTCAGACTTGTTTAAATACCTAGCTAAGTAACAAATTCTCTGTTCAACTGGATCTTTTGGGAAATGATGGAATTAATTGCTGCACGCTGTAATAAATCACTAAGCCATTGTATACTGATAAATATAGTTATGCTTTTCTGTCAGTGCTATTTTTAACAATTGTTTGTTTTGATCCAGGGAAAAGGACACCATGGGTATATGACACACGCTGAAGCTCTTGTAGAATAATAAACGTGATTTTAGTAGCAGAAACACCAACACAAACAACAATTTATAAATGATGTAGACACGCGTGCATCTGACAGGCTGGTAGAATGAGTACACACTATCGGGATATGTTGAAATATTGTGTTCTAACGCAATCAAGAGAGATGGCACTAGAGATAAACAGATGGTAGTCAGCATGGCTGGGGTTTGAATGATAAAAGAAAAGTATATGTTACTTCTGTGTAGGGAGTTTATTAGGCATTCTGTTTAAGGTGTGCTCAAATGATCATTAGGTTATCGGTACACATCCGAGGATGCTGTAGAATTTTAGGGAAACCTTTGGGGAAGAGTGACATTTTGTGAGTGTTGAAAAATTTGGTAGGGTTTTTTGTGTCTTAGAAGTAAATTGAATCAGGAAAAAATCTGAGCAACATTAGTACACGTTGGTAGTTACCGGTACAATATTCCGGTCATGTTTCTTGTAAATTCTCTAGGTTTTGTTAATTTGTTTATTTTTTGTACACTGTTGGACACATCATTGCAAGTGGGAGTGACATCAGTATAGATTGTAATAACATCGGAATTGTATCATAATATGGTCACCGCAAATCGGGATCATGATCAGTATCATGTGACGACATGATCGTGTTATCATCCTCTTTACATAAGGGGTGATCCTGGCTTGGCTAAAGAAATCAGACATAGAATCAGAAATATGATAAATGCTTTTAGTGCACGTATATGCTTAAAATAAATAGACATGACTTTCAGTATGTAGTGTTCTTAACCTCAAGCCTTGTTTTGGTTTTAGAAAATTGAAAGGGTTGTGTTTGTTGGGAACTTCCTGCGGATCAACACAGTTTCGACAAAGCTGCTAGCATACGCCATGGACTTTTGGTCAAAAGGACAATTAAAAGCCCTGTTTTTGGAACATGAAGTAAGTGTTACACTCTTGTTAATGTTTATAATATTTAGAAATAAAAGTTTGTTTGATTTTGAATTTGGGTACTACTGCCTGAGTTCTGATTTAAACTTTCAGTTTTGCATATAATGGAGAGATGCTAAGCATGCTGTCTTTGACAAAATGTTGTACTTGCCAACACAAGTTCTTCTTCTGTGTGCAGGGTTATTTTGGGGCTGTTGGTGCCTTCCTAGAGCTACTGAAGATGACAGATGACCTCTGAAGCATTTAAGAATTCCTGAACTTTCTAACCAGAAGCTGCTCTAAGATGTCAAAGAAAGCCTCCTTCTATAACCAGGAAAAGCCACTTCAGCTATCTAAGATGCCTGTATACGTCCCTGTTTGAAAGCTTAATGCAAGTCTAAAGTATACGTCTGTATCGGGTTTTGGAGAGTATTGCGTGTATTTGCCATTAAAAGAACGGTACAATCTGCTGTAAGATAAAATATTTAAAAAAAGATGGTTATGTCATTAGACGATGCCCAATAAGCCAAAATCTGCTGATGTTTTTAAACGGATGCTGAGCACTTCTGCAAAATCCATATTGCGCTGTAAGTTTTAAATATTTGGTATAGATCATGACTTGATGGAACAAATAGATTCAAGGGGATCTACTTTGTCTCATCTTCTTGTCTTAAGTCATGGTTCCATTGTATTATAGTCTTCTTTACTTTGTCCAAAAATGCTTCAGTGAGATTTCTGCTTTTAAAGGTCCAATAAGTAAGCTTTTACTATTTACCATTAACACTTAATGGTGGATTATGTAAGAAAATAATAAGGAATGTGGCTATCACTTCATTGTCATAGGAATGAGCTGATAGCCGTAATAAAAAGTGATGCATGATATGGGCAGTTGACTCCCTTTCCCCTTTATAGCGGTTACATTGGTGTTACGTTCAGTTCACTTCTTGCAAAAACTAAAAGAACATGTGACCAACCACGATCAGCAGTTAGTCAGTAATATGCAATGTACAGCAAAGCCAGTAATTCCCTGATTAAGATGTGAGCATTGCTATGCACACCTCAGTAACCAAACACTGTGGTCCAGCATTAGTGTAGACAGGTGACCAAGGTCTGATCGCCAGGACAGGAGATTTTGAGCGTATTACTTATTGGACTTTCATCTTTACATTAAAAATATACAGTAAAGAAAATTCCACACAACAATATAGCAGCATTAACAAATCCTATTAAATATATAGTCATTGTCATCAGTAGGTGTCATTTTGAGTTTTCTCCACTTGACAATTTAGAAGCTATATATTTTGGGACCAAGATTTTTACCGTTTATCAGTCAGCAGCTTGGTAGTTGATTTTGAGTAGTTGAATGCTGATTTATTGAACAATAACACTATGTCAAGTTTTTAATCCCATAACCTGACTGATGAATTGCTTGCTGAATGACTACTTCACTTGTATGACCATAATTCTTTTTACCTTTTGAGGTGTTCTTACACTGTAATAGATGTGTGTTTTAATTAGTTGTTTTTATTTAAACCCTTTTTTCAAATCGTATCATTTTAGTGCTAGTCATATTTGTGGCATTATATGATACCATAGTTTCACTTGAAACTCTAAATTGAGCCTCGATACACGTCTCCTGCCTTTTACCACGCCTTTCCAACAAATGCCTTCATTGACCTTTCTGTACATTTTATCATCAAAGTTCTGCCTGTAAGTAGAAAGAGTGCTGGAAGCTAAATACTGAAAAATCTAGATAGTCTGGAAAATCCGGTCATTGTAATGAGCTCACAAACCTAGTGCTTACTGGGATGGGTTGTCCTTCCCTTACTCCACTGTGTGTATATGTATCTACATTTGCAAAGAATGTGACAAAGGTTTAATTTATTCAGAATATCAGTAACACAATTCTGCTAACAAACTTTGTAGTATTTAAGGCAAGTATACAGAGTGTTAAGCTAATCATGGAAAATGAAGTCAAACACTAGTAATATTTTCATGTCACCTCAAATGTCTAGTATTCAATCACCAGCTGTCAGTAGCCACATATTCATGTTTTGTGTGTATTTAAAATGCTTCATGCTTTGAAACTCATTTGTAGCTGAATCCACACAACCTTTTAAGCTTCTGTTAACACTGTAATGCCAACGGGAATCACACATTTCCTTTTACTGTGTAGAGATTTGAACTGATATATGATGCTGGAGTTTAGTCTGTTTTTTTTTCCCTTGTTTTTTTCCCCCACTTCATCCATCCATCACCTCTTTTCAGTCCTCTGAATTGCCTTATGCTGTTGGTCGCCATTTTGACCTCTGAGTATCTGTGTATGCACGATGGCAGTCCAACACAAAACTTTTCCTTCTCAATCAAGTGTTACGGGGTGCCTTTAACTAATGGAGACCAGACTTTTATCTGTGCATTTTATTTCTTCATCTAGATGTCATTGTTAAATGCTAATGTGTTGTGTTTGTCTGTAATTTTTATTTGATTTTTTTTAAGGAAATTGAATCCATATGTTAGTACGCACTGTTTTAAGCTCAGACTCTACTACAACTATGCCAGGAAAAATGATATAAATACAAACCAGTGTGAATCAAGATGAGGCACTACAGTCTTTCCCATTAATGTTGACTATGTGCTTTGTACCAGGCTTTGTTTATTTGCATAATGCATGAATGGTAGAAATTAGCCAAGCATGTTCATTTTATGGTTTTGTTTGTTCATCCAACCTTTTTTGTTTGGTTTGTTTTGTTGGGTTTTTTTCCTCTTTACATTCACACCAGCCTGTTTAGTCGTGATGCATTATCATCTCAGACCTTTAAAGAATTGACCTGATTTAGTAATAAAATCCAGAATCTGGTCTTATTTTTAATAACAGACCACTGTTTGTTTCTTTGTTTCCTTTCAGCAGTAATGAGTACAACACGGTGTACCAGAATGTGCTTGGTCTCAGCTGTATGGCACATACCTTGTCTGTTAAAAAGGCAGTATATTACCATGCGTGTAATCCTTTCCTTCAGTGTTGTCACTGATCTGGCAGTGTGGGCTGTGTTTACCTGTTCAGGAGGGGCCAGGACTACTTTTGCCCCATGTGGAATGAACAGATCATTCCAACCTGCTCTAAAAACTTCATGTCCTCTCATATCTCTTTTTGATATTTGCCCGTTTATTCTTCAGATTTCCCTTGTTATCGATAAACCTTGTGAATAATTATTAAATGTGATAAATGTGTGAAAAATTCTTCTGTATGGTCTCGTTTAATGGCTCTGTGTGTGCGCGTGTGTTTACTTGTTCATCTCACTCATTTGCCAGATTGCTTAATCCAGAAATACCTTATTAGCCAAATGTGCACATCATTGGACTGTGAGAGGAAACCAGGGTACCCCGAGGGAATCCATGCAAGGACCTGGACTCGAGCTTACTACCTTCTTGTGCGAATGTAACCACTGCATCACTGTGTCACGCTCTGCACAATTTAAAATAATATATATAATCAATAACTAGTACCAACACATTCAGTCTTATTTGCTGTGTGCTATCTGTATTCTCAGTTGTACAGGGCTCATGAATAATTCATCAGAAGGAGTAAGTGTGACCAATGGTGTTTACTGGTGTTCAGAACAGGGTTCTGACCCAGTGCGCCGCCAGCAGTGAATACTGCAGTACTGTCGTGTGTTTTTCTTCTCTGTAGAAAGTTAGTGTTAGCAGGTTGGAAGTTCTTGCGGAAAGCGCGCGTGCTGGAGAGCAGCAGTTCCACACAACCATCCCACAACATGCCGGGTGGAGCCGCCTGGACAGAGCACGGTGTTCCCGCTGGAGGCAGCTTCACCCCTGCGGGCAAATGATGGAGAACCTGAAAAGTTACACAATGCTGAACCAGTTTGTGTTGTTTGAGTGTGAGTTCTGCAGAGCGGGTTAACTGCAGAGGCTGCTGCTGTCCGAGGCAATGGTAAGCACTAGCAACTTCTGTTTTCTGTTTTCATTCAGGCAAAACTTAAACCCGATTACAAATCTGCACGAAACTAAGCTTATTATAATAAATGATAATAATCAAAAAGACAATTTCTATATTAATACAGAGTGTGAATGAAAAGTAACTCTTTATCACTAATCCAGCTCATATTTGGCCAAAACCTCAAATGATGAATGTAGTTTATTACTTTTATGTTTGTTTTGTGATTCGTTTTAATAAATGTATTTTTTTAATTGGCTGTTAGGATGTTTTCCAGCGATAGGCTTTTCCTCATTGGCGGACAGCACGCCGGTACACGTTGCTTTGCAGAGCGCGCGCTGGCCTTAGTGCTTATATGTTATTGGGTGCACAATAAACACCCCCCTTCAGCCTTCTGTGGGTTTCCTCAGGGTACTCGCGTTTCCTCCCGCATGCTTACCAGGAAATGCAGTATTATAAGTGTTTGCTTATATTTACAGAGTAAGGACATGAGAATATCATCCCAGTTATACAACTGTACATTGTCTATGTTGTGCATATCGAACTGTAGCCAATTAAATTGACACGTCTGAGAGTAAGTAAATTTTTGCGTGCAGAATCTTTGCCCATGTACAAATCATTAGCATTGATTATTCATGCCTTATCTAGCGGATGTTTGTGGTGGAGATCGAGGTTGAGGTGGGTAATGGGAAACTGAGAGCCACTGAAAATGTTGTTCCGGGAAATGCATGTCCATACCTGTCCCAGCCTTTCAGCACATTTACGAGGGTTGCTGGGGCAGACAGCCGGTTTCTAAGTTAATACGGAAACTCCTGAGTTAGCACGACCCCTGAGTTCTTAGTCGCACACCATGAGAAAACACGTTGCCTGCTGGGAAAGTGAGGACGCTTTAGTAGGCTCCACTGCACTCAATTCTCTAGGATGTCCGAGAGCTATAGGCTAGACGCTATCTGTTAATCATTGTAGGTTGCCTTGTCACTTATTTCCAGCTGTTTTTCTGGTAGACATCCTGTGTTCAGCAGAGTTATTGCATCGCACAACTTCAAAAGAACTGCTGAGTGTGCTCGAGACACCCTCTGTGTATGTGTTGTGTGTGTGTGTGCTTGTATGATTGCATGTGTTTGGATTTGCTGTTAAGGAGCGAGAAGTGGAAGTGGGTGCAGCTTCCATGGCTCAGGAAAAGAAGAGAAAAAAGACAGCGGGAGTGCTTCCTCCAGATGGTGGATGGGGCTGGATGATTGTGGCCGGCTGTTTCATGGTCACTGTCTGCACTCGTGCCGTAACAAGGTAAAAGCAGTTTGGATCTCATCACTTTGGGTTGCTGTTGGTCAATTGTGCCAGTAATTTTTCAATACCTCACCAACCTTCTTACTATTGACTGGAAAACTGCATGGTAACACAAATGCAGAATATGAATAAATATAAGTGTTATATGTGTGCTGAGGTTGAGGACTTGTTTCTTATGTAGTTACTCTGTGCTCTAACTTAGACATGGACACAGTAAATATCAGATCACTATATTTAGTGCCCTCCACAGTGAGAATTCTTGAAAAAGCCCAGTGGGTATGAGGGCGTTCTGACATGGCTAGTTCAGGTTACATTTGCAATGTAGGTAAACAACTTGGCAAGCTGTCAGACAAGGGGCCTTGCCGATCAAGCAGGTTTTACCGATAAGAGTTCACATTCCACTATAATTAACACTCCTTTACCTGGGATTAGACATGTTTTTAACTGAATTGCTCTATATTGTAAAGAGGTTGAAGTGTTAAAGTGTTGTTATCTGCGCTGTGTGTCCTATCTGCGATACTATGGGAATTAGGTAATGATAGAGCAACTAGACACTAGTATATTATCTACTACTCTGTAGTTGTGCAACTGATGTCCCAGGGCTGGAACTTGGTATTCTTGCAGTTTTTTTTTTAACTTGCCTATGATGTGCATGTCAAGAAGGTTTTGGCAGAGAAATCACAGGTTGTTTTATTGTTGTACAAATTAGTTGAGAATAAAAGCTTGTCCTGGTATCTCTCACCACCTTCTATTTTTTTTTCTTTTTGCCAGCTTTGGGTGTAAAGATGGGTATGGTTATGAAGCTAAAGAATCATGTGGCATTATTCTGGTTTGCTCTAACCCGTCAACAGTAGAGTCAAATACATTTCTCCCTCCAATGGCCCCTGGCTAGCTTTGCATGTGTATTCTTTGGCCAATGATTGAATATGTGAGAGTCACTGGCTGTCATATTCACTCTCAGTGATTTGACCCTGGTCTCCTGCCTGGTGCTTTCACCATGTTTGTTCAGGTGCAGGCTGTCTGTGATGAGGCTTGTGCCTCATTAGCCCTGTTCCCAACTTTCCAACTCAGAAGCCCCCCTAGGATTCAACAGCTCAACTTCTTACTGTCCAGCTAAGCAGCAGTAATTGCATTCTGCGCTTCATGTGATCTGATAGAAAGTGATTCCGTTGATTAATTACTGAATGGGATGTTTCAGGGGAAATAGAGCTGTAATCAGGGAGTATCACATGCTTTGGCTTTTATAGTTTATGTTGGACGTCTTTTTTTCTTTTTTTTTACCTTTTCTAGATGCATCTCCATCTTTTTTGTGGAATTTCAAATGCATTTTGCTCGTGACTACTCTGGGACTGCATGGATCCACTCATTAGTTGACTGCACCACCATGCTGTGCGGTATGTGATGTTTTTTAGTTACTGCACTGGAGCCTTTTTAAATGAATACAAGCAATCTGATCCTCTATGTAGAAATGGTAAAAACATTTTTTCAGATGCAAGTTGTGCCAGTTATTTCAGTCTGACTCTAATCATGATGTCTACATATATATTTATATATGTATGTGGTATAAGGAAAAAAACAAAGCTACATTTTGCTCCCTACAGACCTGTTTCGTGGTTGCCCACTCATCAGGGG
>JBCNYG010000019.1:23176462-23188855 GCA_039654305.1 Porochilus rendahli
TATAAATATGTCATATAATTATAATATTATATAGATATAACGTATCTAAGCCTGTATCTAATATGGTTGATGTTTGATTCTTGTGTTGCTCAGGCTGGTTGGTAGATACTACAGGCACCTACACAGCGACGTTCTTCCTCAGTGGCTTTGCGCTGATCTCCAGTGCACTCCTACTGTGCACCATTTCTGTGGTTCGCCACTGCCAAAGAATTCAGAGGAACTCACTAAGCAAAGTCTCCACACCAGAAGCATGTGAAGCCAAACAAATACAGTTTTACACTGCAAAAATCTTATAGTGTTGACAGACCTATCATGTCTAACATCTATTATCTACAAAATCATACATGATCTTTAGTAGTTGGTTGGAGGAGAAAACATTTGTAGCATTACCTGCACATTTTCAAGGTCTCAGATCTCATTAATGTGCCTTTTCTATCTGGCTAACTTTCTGTTGTAAAGCTTACATTGTTAATGAAAAGCTCAAAACAGAAAGGGTGAGTTAGAGCTGGTGCATATTGCATCAAGGTTGTTTGTTTATTGTGTTTGTCAAAGCGTGTCATGTAACTTGAAAATATGTTTGTTTCATTTAGACTAGTATTAATGTACTGGAGTAGAGAAAATATATTTTATTATGAACAGAACTGGTCAAGGAATCAGCTTCATGATTTTGCTATAAGTAGGCAAGACCAGGATTTGATAAAATAAGTGCCACAAGAGGGCACTACTGATTTTACTCAATCTGATCTTGGTTGATTATTGGAAACTGCCTTCACGCTGAACAATGTTTTTATTAGAGATGCACGGAATTTTTCAGGACTATTTCCATTCCTATAGTTTTGTGACCTGCCAATTTAAAAAATATATTATATATACAGAAAACTTCTCTTAATATGTTATTTTGTACAAAAAAATTTAACTTTATTATTATTGTTTTTGTTATTATTATTAGTAGTAGAAGTGGTTGTAGTATTAGTAGTAGTAAAAATAATAATAATAATAAATTAATAATAATAATAATTATTATTATTATAATCACATAATAGTAGTAATATTAATAATAAATACATGCACAATATGCTCTTGAGTACAATTTAAATTAGTTTTAATTTGTATAGCACTTTTAAGAAATTACACTGTTGCAAAGCAGCTTAACATAGTAAACAAATTTGGCAAAGAATTTAAACATCCCTCTATAAACCCCTTTACATCACTAATGAGCAAGACTGTGGCGACAGTGGGAAGGAAAATTTCCCTCAGGTGACATGAGAAAGAAACCTTCAGAGGAACCAGACTCAAAAAGGAAACCCATTCTCATTTGGGTGAAACCAGATAAAAATACAAGCCATGTAAAAGAAACTTGTATGTAAAACTATATTTTAATTTAAAGTCTAGTTGTTTATCTTATAGCTGTAATGGAAACCGTAGTCCTAAATTGTTTTTAAAAAGTAGTTTATATAACCAGCAGTACAAAGTCATCTTCCCAGTTTCTTTTAGTCCATATATGGAACATCATAAGCAGGAAGACGGGGCTTCTAAGATGAGAACTTCAACAGTAGTAGCACATCAAGATGGATCACAGGATTTAGAAAGCAGAAGGATCAGGATCACTGGTATCTCAGAAGTAGCATATGTACCCCCCAAAAAACCCAAAACAAACCAACAAAAAAACGTTCAAATATCACAGTTTACCAGAACTCCCTATGTCTGAGGACCCCCAGATCTGCTCTTTTACCTAATAAAAGGCTAATAACAAAAAAGCAAGTAAGTTGTCAGCCTAGTCTTAAACACTGAGGCTGTGTCTATATCCCTAACATAAACTGCACGGGTGTTCCATAACTGTGGGGCTTTGTAAGAGAAAGTTCTGCCCCTGCAGTAGTCTTCATTATTTGATGTATTAGTAAACGTTTATTCATTATTTGAAGTTTTGCTCTATTATGCAGGGACATCCTGTATATAATGTAAATAACATTCCTGAGATGAAAGAAAGCTATCTGGGTAATATTATCTACATGAGCTTCAAATAAAAGATCAATAATCATACCAAGGTCCTTTATCGCTGCACATGATGAAACTGAAACATCATTCAAAGTTACTACATAACCAGAAAGCTTATTTCTATCTGCCTGAGGTCCAAGGACAGGTACTTCTGTCTTTTCAGAATTTAATAAGAGGAAGTTAGCAAGCATTTAGTGTCTTAGGTCCTTTACACATTTCTTAACTAAATTAAGGTGGTGTTTCTCCTCTGGGCTTGCTTTAATATTCAACTGTGTGTCATCATTGTAACAGTGGAAGTTAATACCCTGTTCACGAATAATTTTACCCAAAGGGAGCATGTATAACAGCTGGCCTAGAACAGAACCTTGTGGAACACCAAACTTAACATTACAACATAGAGAGAAGTCACCATTTATATCTACAAACTAATAACAGATATATAAGATCTAATCCAGGAGAGGGCTGTTCCCTTAACTTCAACAACATTTTCTAATCTATCAAGTAGAAAAGTATGAACAATTTTGTCAAAAGCTGGACTAAGGACAAGTAACACAAGTAAGTATGCTCTTCCAAATTACCAGTAGGTGGTAGTGTGTGTGAATGGATGTGTGTGTTAGCCCTGAGATGGACTGGCACGCTGTTAATGGTGTACGCTGCCTTTGCCTAGAGTCTTCCATGGTTTAGCTAATGGATGGATGGATAATAATAATAGACTACTACTACTGCTAATAATAATAAAAATAATTATGATAATGATAATAATAATGTTTATTATTATTAACACTGCGATTTTGGCAGTGCCCACTCTGTGGTCTGTGTGTGGTCTTCTCTACCTCCCAAAGCTGTTTTAGTGCTGTGATGGCTAGAATGATGCTAGCTTTGCTGGCTTTAGGCGCATTTCCTTTGTTAGCTTCTTCAAGCTGGTCATGTTCTGCTGGTTGATGGTGTTTTCAGTGTCTAATTAGGTTTGTCTTTCTGAATGTTTTCATGGTGGTTCCCTCATGCTTTACTTTGGCCTTACATGTACTAAGATTTTGAGCATAAACTATTACTAATTGCAAACTTACAGTGAAGAACTTCCACACTGACAACATGACAACCTATGGCTATAACCTTTAAAGTGTCTGTGACTTTGTTACATGTGCTGAACCGGTTCTGAGTTGGAAATATGTGACTGCCTAGCCCATCTCTGGTCAGGGCTGTGTACACTGGAAACGGGCTGATTCCAGTCTTTTGACATTTTCCTGGTGCATCTCTAACTGATATTAAGTCATTTGACAGATTAAATAATCTTTAGTGATCCCTGTATAAATGAGTTTTGCACATATTTATTTTATGAAAGAAGAAAGTTTTACAGTGTATTTTACAGTAAATATGTTTTAAAGTTAATTATGACAAATAAAAAATTAACCCAGTGAAATAAACCTTCGGATTAAACAGTTATTTTTGGTCAAGTGAGAAAGTGTAGATGTTTAATACTGTAAATCTTTAAACGTGTATGTTAAATAACACAGCTGAGTGTTGCCTCACCCATTCTGTTACATTCTGTTTAAGTAAGCAAATTGTACAGATGTATCTGGTGAATGATCAAAGTTCATAATGACAGTTAGATCCACTGTAGCTGAATACAATGAGACGATTAAAAACACTC
This sequence comes from Porochilus rendahli, assembly GCA_039654305.1. Lineage (NCBI taxonomy): Eukaryota > Metazoa > Chordata > Actinopteri > Siluriformes > Plotosidae > Porochilus > Porochilus rendahli. Next base: position 23,180,109 of record JBCNYG010000019.1, read on the forward strand.
AGCATAACCGGAATATTATGTTTATATACTGTATCTAATCCAGGTTTTCATGAAAGTTCTCAGGACTCTATGGACCTGCATTTTCCTCCTCTCTCCTTATAGAGGTCCTCGGGGCTCTTCCTCTGCAAGGCTTTTAGATGAAAGTCTATCATTAATCTTGCTCAGATTTTTAGCACTTTTCTTCCCATCTTTTGTATCTTCATCTATCTTCAAACATTCCATATAATAAGTTATGGCTTCGGGGAGGGATTTCTTTTTGTACTGCTGAAATTCCCCATAATAGAGATACACTTGTTGTAGGCCCTCGTTTTTCTCTTTAGCTACCTGTAGACTTTGCTGAAACAGTGTTTCTGCACGGTCAAGTTTCCTATCCTGGCCATACTGAAATGCCAGCTCATTCATAGCTGCAATAAAGCCAGGCTTCAGCTCGGTGGCCTTATCTAAATGATAAATGCAGCTATTGCGAAGCCTCTGAATCTCCTTACCAGCACTGTGGGAGTTTTGATTTGTTTTACTTTGTAAATCGGTTATTTTTCTCTTGTAGCAGAGAGCTAGCTGATGGTGTATGAAAGCTGATGTGGGGGAGTTTTCTAAAGCTCTTTTTAGCAGGCCGATGGACCTATCCACAGAGCCATAGAGCCTTAAAAATTTACCCACATATCGAATAACATTAGGATCATTTGGAGATCCCTCCATAGCTTCTTCTACAAATCTCTCCCCTTCATCATACTCCTTGGATTGAGCAAGCTTTATTGCTAAGAGAGCTTTTAGCTCATCATTATCTGAATTTGTATCTATGGCTCGCCGCAGTTGTTTCATTGTTGGTGAGTCGGTTCCACTGGAGCCAAAGGTTTCTGTTCTATGGAGAAGAAAGGCATAACCACAATTCCACTGAGCATTTGTAGGCTCTAGCTCCAAAGCCTTCTCAAAGCATTTTTTAGCTTGGTCGTAGTACTTGCGAGAGAATTTGAAGAAGGCCCAGGCCTTCTCTCCGAGCACTTCATGATGAAGACTCAAATTAGAATCAGGAAATTTTTTCGTAATGCTTCGGATCTTTTCGAGGTAACTCTCACACTCACTAAAGCATTTCAGGTGGTACTGGAGCCAGGCCAGATTCCCATACGGTACTATGAACCACTCGTCACAGTCTCTACCCCGGTACTCCTGAGTGAGCTCTACACATTTCTTCAAGAAAACAAGTGCATCTTGAGGAGACCCTAGAAGGTACTTCACAAATCCTAAAGAGCTGTATGTCTGTGCAAGTCCTGCTTCTCCTCCAAGCTTAAGGTCAGCATGCTGTTCCAACCTATTTAAAAGATCTGTGAGATCCAGCTCTTCTCTTCTTAGATCCCAGGTGAAGTGACATTCAAGTTTGCCCAATTCAGCTTCGAGGCGTGTGGAATCTGTTAAGCTGAAACACAAAAGAATAACTGCTTTAGAAAATTAAGACTAATTCTGACTTTCATGCCACCTTGCAGACTCAAGCCTAATATAACCAGACTGGTTGTTGGGTATTCTTAAAAAAATCTAAATAAACTCTTGTTTCATTAAAAAAAAAGCTGAGCATGAAATGAAAGATACATGTAGAATCCCAGTGTTCTTGTGTTTTCAAGCGATTTTTCTGGTTTCTGCACATGTGTCAGGTGTTGCTTCGTTTTTTCTTCTTGTACTTGATGTCAAGTGATTCAAATATTATCTGTTTTATATATTTATATAAAGCCCTGCATTGGCCTGGCGAGCTGTCCAGGGTTTACTCTGCCCTCTTCTGGAGTCTGCTGGGATGGGTGCCATCCTCTCAACAACCCTAATTCGGATTAAGCAGTTCAGAAAAAAAAACAAACAAAAAAAATAATATATATATATATATATATTATATAATATAACATGTTCATGTTATACACATATACATTTATGCTCAAAAACTTCACACAGTTGGTTTTTGTAGTACATAGCGGATGTGATAATCCTAATTAGGGTCGCGTGGAGGCTGTTGCCCATCTCAGCCAACTCCAAGTAAGGGCAGGGTACACCCTGAACAGCTCTCCAGGTCATCGCAGGGCCAATTAGACTACTGTGGATGTTTTTGAACTGTGGGAGGAAACCGGACTACCCAGAGGAAACCCTTGCAAAGACGGGGAGAACATGTAAACTATTTATTGAATTTAATATAATTTATTGCACATCATAATCAATATTGTTGTAATAGCATTTTAATAATGAAAGTTGAATTTTATTTCACACCTTATTTATAAGAATTTATAATACATTTATTCTTAAGTTGCTTAGACGTGAAATTTTGACGAAAAAAACGAAAGAAAAAAAAGAAAGAAGCGCAGGTTGACGCCGTGTGTGTGAATGTGTGTGTGTTTTCCATTGCTGGCACTCTATGGAGTAAGATTGCTGGCAAAACCTGTTTTTGACAACAATACGAATACAAATAAATAATTATGGATACATCTTTTTGACAGCGATGTTACTCCATAGCACTCGACCTTGTACGAATTCTCTCTTTGCGAGCTCTACCTTATAAATAAGCTCCGCATCCGACTGATAAACAACCAATCCGGTTCGGAGCCAGGATCGATTCTTACCTCATCGTTATCGTCTCGCGCAGATTTCTATCCAATAATAATATTATTCAGTGACAGTCACGGGGTCAGTTCAGAGCAGGTTCAGACTTTAATTCCTGTTTTTGTAACATTAAGCTTCACGGTCTAAATCGAAACTTAAGGCTCTAGTAAGTGGGTGTGAATTTAAAGAGACAAGCGGATGAGAACTGGATTTTACCGGATATTTCTCGAAGTCTGCACTTTAAAGGAGTACTATTGGTACGCTTTGTCACCATGGTAGCGTGGCCGAGCGGTCTAAGGCGCTGGATTAAGGCTCCAGTCTCTTCGGGGGCGTGGGTTCGAATCCCACCGCTGCCAACATGTTTTGACAATTTTTTTTCTTAGTGTATAAGCAATATTTCTATTAAAAACACAACATTTTATTTAATTATTCAATTATTAATTCAACCCATTATAAGTTGATATCTCGATTAGAACAGCAAGCATTTCGAAAAGCATAGCCACCGTGACTGGTCTTTTATTTTGAAAACAATCCCAGCAAATGCAAGTAATTGTGCTTTACTTCACACCACTCCTGCCGGTAAACCGGTAAAACGCCTTTCGTTTCCTTTTGATGTTACAGAGACAGCATACCCTTTACACATGAGTGTGGCAGTCGTGCTTTTAAATGACATCAGAGGCACATGGATTACAAGAGTTGGTGAAAAGGAGCAGATCGATGAAGAGTGATCAGGGTTGTTCTCTAACTCTTGCACTGACCGTGTGCTCAGCTGCTGTTGGAGGAACTCTTCAGTATGGCTACAATCTGGCCATCGTCAATGCACCCACTACCCACATCCAGAAGTTTATTAATGACACGTGTATGGAGAGGTGGGGAACAGCTTTGGACTCCAATCAGGTGGTCCTTATCTGGACCGTCATAGTTTCTGCCTTTTCCCTTGGAGGACTGTTCGGCTCCCTGCTTGCTGGCCCAATGGCTATCCGTCTTGGACGCAGACAAACCCTGCTGCTGAATAACTCTTTCGTTCTGGTTAGTGCACTTGTGGTCCTCGGCAGTCGCTCAGCCAGATCCTTCGAGATGATCATCATTGCTCGTTTGCTTGTGGGAGTTAATGCTGGTGTGAGCATGAATGTCCAGCCTATGTATTTTGGGGAGAGTGCTCCTAAGGCCATGAGAGGTGCTGTTGCTTTTTCCTCCGCTGTCTTCACCGCACTGGGAATCCTGCTGGGGCAGGTGACAGGTTTGACCGAAGTGCTGGGGAGCGAGGCTCTCTGGCCGTACCTTCTAGCCAGCAACGCTGTTCCTGGCCTTCTCCAGCTGCTCACTCTGCCCTGGTTTCCAGAGAGCCCTCGCTACCTGCTCATCGACAGAGGTGATCGAGAAGCCTGTCGCCGTGCCCTTACTCACCTGAGGGGCTGTGATATGTCTGATGCTGAGATGGAGGAAATGCTAGAGGAGCAGAATGCGGTCCGTGAGACCCGAGCCAAATCATTGTTGGAACTACTGTCGGATCGTAGTCTCCGGCGTCAGTTGTGTATTGTCATGCTAGCCAGCAGCGCCATGATGCTCTGTGGGAATGACTCCATCTACTTCTACGCCTCGTACATATTTCAGGAAGCAGGAATACCCATGAATAACATCCAGTATGTTACCATTGGTACGGGTGCGTGTGAATTCGTTGCATCTGTGATGTGTAACTTACTGATTGAAAGACTGGGTCGCCGCTGGCTTCTTATCGGTGGGTATGTGCTCATGGCTGGCTGGGCAGTGGTGTTCACTCTGGCTCTGTCTCTCCAAGGTAAAGTGATGGGCATGCCCTACCTGAGCATGGTATGTGTCTTTGCTTACATCCTGAGTTTCGGCATGGGCCCTTCAGGTGTGACCGGAGTGCTACCCTCCGAGCTCTTCGACCAGATGTCTCGACCTGCCGCTTACATGATGGCCGGATCCATGATGTGGCTTAACCTGTTACTGGTGGGAATGGCTTTTCCTTTCATAGTCAACAGTATGGGCCAGTTTTGTTTTATTCCTTTCTGTGGTGTGTGTGTGGTTTCATCCATATTCCTCGCTCTTGCCTTACCGGAGACGAAGGGGAAAACAATAGCTGAAATCTATGCAGCGTTTGAGGAGGAAAGCAAGACGAAAACCTCGTCTAACTCAACACATGACCACTTACAGCTACAGGAATCTCAACGTAATAGCCATCTGAGTGCTGATAACCTGCAGAGTTTATAAGAGTGAATATAGTACAATATATTTTATATTCTTATTCTTGCCATCTTTTCAATATCATGTGAAATGAAAAGTATGTGCTACATATCTTCTGTTAAAGTTGCAATCAGGTGTTCTGTAAAAAACGGTATTTGATCTTTCTAGAAGGCCTCACTTTTGATTTTACAACAATTATCTCCTCCAAGGACGTTATGTTTTTGTTGATCTGTTTGTAAAAAAGGTTATAAGCGGACTTTCATGAAATTTTCAGGGGAGGTGGAGAAGGGATCGCGGTACAAATGATTAGTTTTTTTGTTTACCTCAACCGATAATCAGGTCCTATGAAATGTCTGAGCTGTTATTAATCAGAGTTGGCTGAGATGGGTGCCAGCCTCCCCGCAACCCTAATTAGGATTGAGCAGTTCAGAAAATTATTGAATGGATGTTATTAATCATTTCATAATCAGTACCATGTAAAGCATGTAAGAAGTACCATAGTTGTCACTTTGATTGAGAGAAAACAGGAGGGAGACTGTCTTTCCTTGGTGGAGGTTTGCGCTGAGTGCTAGTCTCAGATTAAATAGTCAGATATTCAGCTCTGTGCATAATACCATCTGGTGGAAGTCAGTGTCAAGACTTGAACAAATCTAAGTCAAGGACTTTAGGTGTCATACAGTTTGGTAATTTCGCTGCTGTGAACACAAACACATACCTCCAGTAACAGACTCTGAGTAGCCGGATTTTATTGATTCAAATTTTGTCCAGGGTTTTTAAATCCAGATTTAGTGACTGACTGCACTAAACACAAATGATTGTGAAAAGAATGTTTCTGTCAATGTTCATATTTTAGAAGGACTCATTTATACATTTACATCATTTAGCATTTAGCATTTATGGCTTGCTAAGCTCTGATTTTAAGTAAGAGTGCACGTGACATGTTATTTATCACCTAATTTAGGCTTTAAAGTATAAAATGTCTATTTTTGCTGCACTGTAAAAGTACTATATGTAGTATGCTGTTCTATACACTAAGAATCTCTTCCATTATTTAAATGTTGCTGTTATGCATAATGGTGCTCCATACATGAATTATGGTGCCTCCTTTATTAGGAAAATCTTGATACTTGATTTCACTTGGAATGAAATTCGGTAAACTACACTGAAAAAATACTACAAAGTGTACTTATAATCTTGCTATAGTGACTTTAATACGTAATTTATTTCAAAGGCAAACTCTATTTATTTATAATTACTGAAGAAATTGACTTGTTATGAGAGATGGTTTATTTTTTAATTATTATTATTATTATGTTTTTGATTATGTGTGATGTCCAAAGCAATCATTTTAAACTGCATGTTGATGAACTTGGAACTGTTGAAAGTCTTGTACTTGAATCTTATCTACCGGTAGGTGGCACTGTATCCCAAAGAGACTCTTTGCTGTTCTCACGTATCCTCCTGACACTTTATCGCTGCATACTGATTCTTGTCTCATGTGAACAAGGTCACTCTCAGCATGCCAATTCATGACCAACAGATGACATGATAACAGATGGAAAGAGTTCATTCTGCTGCTTCTCCTCCGATTTTAAAACTGACTAAGTGTTTTCATCTTACTCTCTGTGCACAAAAATATTAATACTTATATCAAGCAGTGATGCAAATAAAGAAGGCCTATATGTGAACTATATGATGATTTAATCGTTGAATCTTTTGTAACAGATGTTTAGAATATCGCATCAAACAATTAATTTTATTAAATAGTCATTTTATGTCCATATATCAGAATTCTTTGCTTATTATATTTATTTAATCACATAGATCATGCAATGGGAAATACCTGCAGAATTAAAATGTTTTGCAAACTTGGCAATTACATGCAAGAGGAATGCTTTCTATATTCTGCTAGCTTGAACCCGATTCCCCTCTAACAGAGGTGAGAGACACTTTAGTCTAATGCTGAGACACAGTGTAGAGTCCGTAATACTACAATACAATGGCGCAGAAAAGCACAGTGAAGCTTCCTGCCATAATTGAGAAATCTGTCTGGAGGGATACAGAACATTGACAAAAAGAGTAGGTATTAGCATTTCCTTCCCCCATCAACAAACTACCATAAAAGAGAAAAAATTATATCCCATAATAATGGCATAAGGATATAAACTAAATAATACTGTATGTGCTTGCTCTAGGTTAAAGATCATATGTTATTTTATTTTAACTTAATTTTTTACTGAAACATTTCTGACCTTTTGGTGAGTGGACTTTAAACTGAGACAGGATTTAAATATATGAGCTTTAAATTTGTTTTTAATTTCTTATTTATTTATTATATGTCTCTGACCAGAACACCTGCTTTTAGAGCGCTTAGAGAATTTTTTAAAACTACTTTATAATTTGCTGGTAATATACCTAACATGCTTGTATTGTAAATTGAAAGGGTATCCAGTGAAAACTGTTGGACCGTCACCGACAGAGGGAAGAGCTCACAGAGTAGCAGATTTGATTCTATTTGTCTGGTTGTAGAAGAGGGAGACTGCATGATCATCATCATTAGTTCTCAAAAATGTAATAAATATTTCTATTGTTGTACCTACCATTATTTACAATTTTAGGCAAAACCTCCATCGGGTTTATTGCATTAATTGTGTACTGTGTTGCTACTGTTAAAATCCATACCAAATATGCACCATAAAACCCATTAACAAACTGCATCACTTTGAAAGCTGTGAATCAGGGTAAACTTAACTGTCACAATTTAATTTTAAACAATGAAAACAGGTAGTTCAGAATCTCCAGTGCAGCACCATTTTAATAAGAAGTTTAAATTACAGTCGAAACAATAAATAAATACATATATAAAACACAGTGCTTGGTAAAGCAGTCTGTACATTTGTTGTGCATCATTAAAAAAACCCAGTCTACAGTCTTTTCAGAAGTCCACAGTTATCGTGATTAAAAAGTCCAGTAATCGTCATTCACGAGGCCTTGTGTGTGAGAGACTTTATATGTAGGACCCCAGCCGAACCAGTGGATGGAGATATCATCAACACTAAGGTTTCTCCCCATGGTCTCTGTGGCTCTCACGCTCGCTTGCCGGATGAAGCTGTCCCTGATGATCCTGACCTTGAATGAAGTTAAAATACAGTAAAAGAGTGAGAAATGAATTATACTGAAGGCTATAGTGGAAAAAGAGGAAAAGGATCAGCACACAGATGAACACTATCTAAAAATACATTACTCCTTCAGTTCTGTTAAATATTTATGGTGACATCATGGTAGGCTACATCCATTTCTTTTTACAGTCACTGGCTATTTGAGAGCTTACAGAAAGATACTCATTACATTTACATTAATAGGAACTTACCTTGACAGCCGATGAAAATTGTACTTAAGTGTGACTGGTGCAGTGAGTACATATGTTCACTGACCTTTTGCGTGTGATGGGAACTTGGAGACACGCATGTTCTGTCTGACTTGAAGATGAACTCATAATTATCTAATTAGATCCTGGAATTAGACTTATTGGAAGGATCCGGTCTATGTAAATGTAATGACTGTCATAATTGAAAGCTTATGGAAATTGTACTATAGTAAAGTAATATTACAGTATTCATTACATTACTACCCATAACACGCGAAAGGTTAGTGAATGGTGTGTTCAGTGCACCAGTCATGTTTTCCAGCAATAATAAGAATAAGAACCTGAATCTTGTTATCATCATGCTTTTGGGGTTATTTGCAGTTAGTGGCAATACTGTTGGCATCATCATTTCAGCTAAGTATCACAAGGTTTTGATTTAAAACCTGATTTTCTCTGTTAGAAGGTTTAGACTTGGCTGGAAAAAAAACCCACCCAACATCATAATTATCTCTAAAATAGTAATAATGAGACAAAATTAATGTTTGGCAATGGCCATCATAGCCTACTAACAACATGATATGAACTGAAGGGAAATGGAAAC
>JBCNYG010000019.1:23214285-23226898 GCA_039654305.1 Porochilus rendahli
ACACACACACACACACACACACACACACACACACATATATATATATACATATATACTTAAAATAAGTAACACCATAAGTAAGAAATACACCATTTGAATAAGTCCCATGAATATAGTAAAGTCCTTAATATTAGAATAACATTTAAAGTCATTTGAAGATCGTCTTCTCTTGCCATGGAACAGCTCCTGGGTGCAGGAAATAGTCCTTCAAATGGTTCCTTTAGTTGGCACCATCTAGTGAGTAAAAACTAAACTGTATTTATTTGCAAACCAAGTGTCTAGCCGACAGAAGGATCTTGTTTATATTGAGAACACGGCGAGTTTAGGTTGAAATTAGGTCGAGTAGAGGTCATAGTAGAGGTCCAATAGAGGTCAGGTAGAGGTCATATAGGTCGACTTAGGTTGATACAGGTTTAGTTTAGGTCGAGGCAAAGCCGAGATCTAGTCTTTACACATTGATTCCGAGGCAAACTGACCGGCATCTCAGGCCACCTCGACCTCCAACTCAACTGATTCAACCTAATTTCTACGTAAACTCGACCTACTGTCGACCTAACTAGACCTACTGTCGACCTGGACTTGACTCCATCTCGAACCCAAGGTCGAGGAGGCAGTTGTGGAAAATTTTTAACTTGTAAAAAAAATATTCATAAACTTAGTAGACCTGGCTCAACCTGACTCGGCCTAGCTTAACCTAAAACTCGACTAACTCGACTTAAAACTCGACCTTCAGATAGAGTAGGTCGAGTAGCGCAAAGTTGACACAGGGACCTCACCTTTAGAGTGAGAGAAAAGAGATCATCATCTTGGAAAAAGCTTTTTTTAACTCGCTTCTACTCGGATAAGTTTCACTCTACGTCAATAAATTTTACATCAAAATAGAGGAAAATGGAGGTGTGCTGGTTCTGACCATGGTAATGGTGAGCCTCTGACTGACTGCTTGACCGGAAATTACTCAATACAATATGGAGCTTTTTAAAATCAGTTTAAATCATTTTGAGGGTCATCTTTAAATCGTGACTGTTTAAACACTTTTAACAGTACAGTGAAATAATTTATATTGCCGCATTAACCAAATTCTTAGCTCTTAAACGCTTCAACCTCACTGCAATGGGAAATATGGTTTTCAGATTAGAAGACCAAAAGCAAGATGCGTGCTTTGTGTGATTAAAAGGTAACTGTCAGTTTAATCTCTAGACATGTGCAGGTCACTCATGCACACACACACAGTGTGTTTAAAAAACACACCCTTCCAATTCTCACCATCTCTCTCCCTCTCTATTCCCACAGGAATTCAGGAATTTTTCTATCTATAATTATAATTTTGAACAGTAGTAATGGTTTCATCATTATAACGACTGTGGTGTTTGTCAAAAAAGGTTTAAAATTAAATAATCAGTGATTTATTCCAAATTTTAAATCTAATTGAGGGCTTTGATGCTTTGTTTATTCATAATGAGTAGTGCCAATCTGAAAATTTTACCTGGTCATGTTCCCTGCATGGTAGCTATGAGATGGAGTGGACAGACTGTGATTATACTCACTCGTTATGCTTGGGTGAGCAGACAATAGCAATGGCCTCAGGCAGCATCAGTTGATATGAGCTGTGTGTGTGCAGATCCACACTGGAAAGAAAAGCTGTCTGTGTGGGATGTGTCTGTAGGCATGCATATAAACACACACATACACACACTCATTAATAACCAGCATCATTACATAATTGTGTTTTGCATGAACACTAGGTGACTTGACTGGGACTGAGAATGATTAGGGATGTTACCATGGTGACCTACTGCCTGAAGCACCATTATATTTAATCCAGCAGGTAAGAGAAGCAACTCAATAGGGTCATTTTGAATAAACCCTCTCAGTTTTTCACTAACATCCAATTATAATTTGAAAATGACTCATCTCTCAAATCTGTACTTTGTTTTCTGTACCAATAAAAAAAAAGGTTGGATGAAAAGAAACTGAGACAATGAGAATGGCAAAAGGTGCCCTACATGGATCCAGCCGAGGGTAAGTAGGTTATGGTGGTCCTGATACCCGAACAGCTCCTCCACATTCTCCATGTCACAGTAGTCTGGCCCAGATGACTGTTTGGGCACAATCACATGGGTGAGCATGAACTCGTTGTGTGTCTGAGGGTTAAAAAAAAGAACACACAGGATGATTGTTCTTTTTCTTCATTCTGAGTCTGAATTCATTTGATCAAACTATGCAAACAAAGCCAAACTGCAACCTTTTTATCCAATGTTTATAGAACCATTGTAAGAAAAGTGGGCAGGTTATGAATATACTCAAACCTAGTTTCTGTATCACCGCAGCTCGTTTAAACATAGATATTATTGCACCATTAAATGCAAATAAAGAGAAGTTGGACTATGTATATCCATGGAACAAAATCCATGACTAAATGATCTCTTTCGCAATACTAGGTAAGCATTTTATATGCTTGTTCCTTGAACACATCAATGAATGGATGGTTGGATAAAGCCGGCGTACTAAAGAGCATAAAGTACACATAAGGAGCATCAAGTTGTTTGAGGTCCATACCACTGACCATATTTCATGGACACAATCTTGTCAATACACTGTATTATATATTATATATCTCTTTGTAACCAGTATCTACACATAAGAGATTTTCTCTGGTAGAAGCATGTGCAGTAGATACATAAGACTTTACTAGTCACACCCTCTTCCTTCACTGTCAGTGTTCCGACTGTCAAATTTACTTTATTACACCCCTCTAGAAGCTTTAAATTATTTTAGACTGAAAATAATCAGATGTACGGATGCATCCAGGAAAGACTTTTCCTTCTGCTGATTTCGCTTTTGAGACCGGAAGCACCATTCATATGTCCACAGTCATTGGCTCATGCTATAGGCATGAATACAAATGTTATATTTGGAGTTCTGTAAGGCTGCTGGGAGATGATGTCCATTGTTAAAAGTGTTAAGCAATAAAACAGAATACAACGAAACTGAACTGAATACCAGTTTTCCGCAAAGCACGCCACAAGTCTCAATGCCTCTGGCTGTGTTACGATCGGCCAGCAGCAGGAACCTGTACGTCAGGTCTCTAGGAATTAGAACCCTCCTCAGGCCTTCCACTTGCTGATCTAGACAGACACGTGCATACAAATTCACTGACTACACATAATAGAAACACAGCCAGGTGAGCACACAAAGCACTCATCTTGGGTGACTCACTCTGGACTGCTGCTAATGTGGCTGCAGGTTTGGGGAGAGGTGTGGCTTGTTTGTTCCGGTTGGGGTCAAGGTGTGTGTGGTTTTTTGGAGTCTGGGACAGGCAGGAGCCATCCGTTTGTTCAGGTTCTTTAGGGCCGGCATCCTGTTTACGGTTGGCCTGCTCCTGTCGCCGCAGCTGGTCCTCAAAATAGCGGAACTGCTCAGACTCCAGCTGCATCTTCCTCAGATGTGCCACGCGCTGTTTCTCTTCCTCCAGCAAAGAGAGTCTCTGTAACTGTTCTCCACACACAGCTACAGGCACAGTCTGACTCTGAACCATAACAAAACATATAGAAGCACTAATGTTTTAGCTGTAATAACGTTAAACGTATATTCATGTCTCTTCTGGATGTAAAAGCTAGGGCAACTATAAATACAAAATGGTGAAACACGTGGGCTTAGAGTCGTAATGAGCTAACAAAACAACATGAGCTTAATCTGTACAAACACATCTTGAGCTTACCTGTCTTTTCACATAATCACTATACTCTTTGCTGTACTTTTCATGAAGGAGTTTCCTCAGTTGATCCTTGCGTGGAAAAGCCACTTCCTGCAATTTCTAGAAAAAACACACTGTGTGAAACTGAGGGTGTAAAAGAAATGTATATTTGAGGAATAACTGCTTTAGGCAAAATGATGTAAAACTGTGATATCACAAAGAAATATTTATTTGATAGTCATCTGAGAGGTTGTCAACATTCTGGAGGTGGTTTGTAGTCTTTGTAGTGCATCCAAGGTAAAATAACTACTGTCTTTTTTAAGGTTTTCTTTAAATAAAGTTAAAAGTAGCATTATATGATATATCTGCCCAACCACTCTAAGGCACCTTACATTTAGTGCTCATGCCAACAAGACATGGCAGTTTAACAAATCTCTTTCTACAACAGATGAACTTCTTCTTATAGCAGAAAGAACAGTTTCAAAAAGAGCCAAGAATCAAGAACAAACTGAATAGTAAAAAGACAGTAAACCAAATAAAAAGGAAGTGACAGATTTTCTAACAAACAAAAATACTCCATTTGCCTAAAAAAAGATTTTGACCTGACATGCACCACGCAGTGAGTCTGCAATTCTAGACTGAACTGCCTACACAACAAGAGCAGAACACTGAAAATATTTTTTGTGATGTCTCAGTGGGAGCGAGTGTGCTCATGTCTGTGCTAATGAAGCAGAATGCTAAGAAGTGTTACAGTGTGTTCAGCGTCACATTAGCCAGTGCTTACCTTCATTATGACCTGTTTCTCTGGGACGTTGCACTGCTGATAGTCCCGATGACTAGGGAGTTTCTCCACAAACAAACTGCAGAATGACAACAGCCAGCAGTGAATAAACACAAAGCACTGTATTTTAAAAGAAAAAAAAAAAAAAAGAATGGAGGACTAAGCTCCTGATATATTTATTTTTTCAAACTCTTAGTATTACAGTACGTATAAATTAACACACAAGTACAGAACAAATAAAAAAACTTTATAAAGAAGTATAAAGTATCATTTATATTTAAAAAAAATATATCTTGTTTATTTCACAAGCATGCAGACTGCCAAGAACTGAGCTACTTCTTTTAAAAACATGAATGATTCTTTCCCAGATGGAACTATTTACACGGATCATCATTTACAGTCAGCCAACGTCACTTTGTCTCTCAGTTCATGACTGGTCAGTGCTCTGGTGCTTCCCCTTCTAATATACAGTGGGTATATTAAAGAATTACCCTCCTTACAAATATTCACATTTTGTTGTTTTGGGGCCTGAAAAAAATGTCCTCATCACAGCCAAGTAAAAAATATAATAGCATCAGTTTTCTTTACAAAACTCTTCGAGTGCAATCACACTGTTGGTGAACTACAATCTTTAAGTCATTCCACAAATGATTAACTGGGTTTAAATCTGGGCTCCTACTAGGCCATGCATCTTTTTCTCCTTCAGCCTGTGAGGTCAAATTTGGGTCACTGTCATGTTGAAAGGCAAATTTTCTTCTCTTTTACAAACTTTCTGGCAGATGGCAACAGGGTTCCCTCAAGAATTTGACAATATTTTAGTTCCTTTATCATTTTTTACATTTGGTCTCAGTATTTTCAAGGTGTATTTTTAGCAAAGCTCAATGGAATCTTGGGGTTTTCTTGCAACCCTGACATACAAACCACATTTGTGGAGCATGTGTGGTATTGCTGTGAACATGCTTTGCCAAAAACTCCTGTACCAGCTTTAAAAAAAAAATGCCACTGGCCTCCTGGTAGCCTCTCTGACCAGCTTCCTCCTCAATATTCCATCAAGTTTGGGATGCCTGCCAGATTTGAGAAGGATCCTAGTAGTATCAACTATTTTCCGCTTAATTATGGACCTTTCTGTGTTCCAAAGGATTTATAAAGTCTTTAAAAAGATTCTGTATCTCCGGACATGTGCCTCTCTTCAACGTTATCTCTGAGATCTGTTGCCAATTCCTTGCTACCCATAGTTCACTGTTTGCGTTCAGTTAAACTACCAAGCACTTAATGCTCTGGGAATTACTGTTTTTTTGTTGTTGTTTTTACATTTACAGCATTTGACAGCATCCAGATTATCCAGAGCAATTTACAATTATCATTTTTATACAACTGAGCAATTGAGGTTTAAGGGCCAACAGCGATGATATTGGGGACTGAACCGCTGTCCTTTGGACCAGTAACCCATCGCCTTAACCACTAAGCTACCACTGCCATACTAACGTTTTTAATCTTGAACTAATTAGAATTATACAAGATGATCACAGTTAGTTGGTGCATACTGAAGGTGATTACTTACTGATTTAATATCTGATTAGAATCTGATTGAGTTTAACGTTATATAAATTATATAAGTATTATTAAAAGGAAATGGTCCTTTAACAATCATGGCGATTCTTTTTTCCTGTTATATGTTGCACTGAGTAAATACAGCTGGAAAATATTTGTTTGTGCGTTTTCATTTCAGGATTCAAAGTGGTGACTCTTTTTTCTACCTCCTGTATATAAAGATCACGGCAAGGATTTTTGATGATTTTTGATGACTGAAAATAAGGGGGTGATCAATTCATATGGTACGTTTGTGTTCATTGTGTCTGAACCATAAGCCAGTCAGCAAAGAGGAGTGGAGCAGGTCATACAGGTTTAGTCACAAATCCCACTGAACAAACAACAAATAACCGAAATTCTTGTAAAATGCATGTATGAT
Source organism: Porochilus rendahli (assembly GCA_039654305.1). Lineage (NCBI taxonomy): Eukaryota > Metazoa > Chordata > Actinopteri > Siluriformes > Plotosidae > Porochilus > Porochilus rendahli. The sequence goes on from JBCNYG010000019.1 coordinate 23,220,730, forward strand.
AATCATGAGCTTATTTAGAGACGTTTAGTAAATATAGTGCTTCCATTTCTGTTTTGCTTTTTGGCACTGGGAAAGTCTGTCACCATCAACTGAACAGCAGATAGTGACCCAAAACCAGTACCAAATTTTCTGTCACCTTATATCAATAAAAGAGACTAAATTATTTGCAAATGACACATCTAATTCAAATGGAAACAGAAGTTCTATTCAACATGGGATGTGACTGCACTCATAATGAACTACTCTTAGGCAACTGAAATACATGAACTTTGGGCATAAACTAGTTGAATTGAACAATCTAGCTAGCTAATTCATGGCCATTAAATATTTTGTATAATCCATCTGAAAGCGTAGTGACAAAGAAAACATGAAAAAAATGTTGCAAATACCCCCCTTTTCTCTCAGATGTGCTGATAAATTTAGAAGATGTACGATGGCTTAAATTTTACAACACAATAACATACAAACAAAAAAAAAGCTTACAGCTGCTATAATAATAAAATGAAAAACAACACCTTTGTATGGTACGTACGTGATAAATTTGTTGTAGAGGACGAACGCATTTTCTAGACTTCCCTCCTCTAGGTAGACGGCCGCCATGCACTCCATCTCTACCCCTGAGCGGAAGTAGCGTCGTGGCGCAATGTCCTCACTGATCTCAATGTTGTTGCCCATCTTACTGAGCGCTCGCACACGCTCCACCGCAGGCAGACTCACATCCGTATAGTCCGGCTCAGCTGCCAGCTTCTTCTGCAGAATGAGAACACAGACACACATATAAATTAGAGCTGTCTATTCTTCATTCTCAGAGCTCTTTCAGAATCAAGACTGGAAGCCGCAAGCAGTGGCCCTCAGAACCCAGTACTAATCACACAGAGCCGCTTTTGAATGGTCATAGTGGAGAGAAGGCTTTTTATTAACATTCAGTACAGCACCACAGAGCTGGAAGGAAGATTGGCTCAGCACTCAATACATGCTGGAAATGACGACCAGTTTTACTTCTGTACAAAGCAATGAACAACAATGCCAAGCTTAATTGATGCTTCACAAATAGCTCCACAGTTGTTATTCAGCGATGGGAAAGAGGCAAGAGGGCACATGTATTTACTGAACCAAATGATGATAACGCACTCTTTGTCTTTAATAGTCTATTCATGAAGAAGGAAAGCAAAGTGTGAAGGGGGCTTACATCCGTTCCTTCCTTCCTCACTCCCTCCCACTTCAGGATGGAAGGATGTGAATGATAGGGCAGCTGCGTTAAGCATGCTAATGGATGAGTCAGAGTCACACTCCAGGTCTTTGGCCCCTTCACACTCTTCCCCAGCACTCAGAAAACTGACCCATTAACCACTCCACCCCAACACACACTCCCTTCCATCCCCCGTCACTCACCAGTGCGCTGAAGCTGAACTCCTGCTCCATGATGCTTTTAGGATGCAGGCTGGCAGATTCTGATCTTCCCAGTGTTTCCATCTGTCATCTCCCAAGATGATTCCTTACTGAGAGGGGGAAATATACGTGTCAGCTCTGACATCAGGACATCGTGATCTGTCTGCTGCGAGGTCACTGGGTCGATACAGCATCCTAAGAGGCCATAAAAGCCTGCTAAATGCAGACCTTTCACTTTACCTTCTGACTCCACTTTCCATTACTCAAACAAACACCAACCCTCATACCAATGCTTCTATCTGTTTTTTTAGATAAGGTATGGCAGTCTCAAGGTCCACAGCACCGCAGAGTTTAGCATTATAGCTCACTTAACATTGTGAATCGACTCCTTTATGTGCTGAATTAAGCTATTGTCCGGAGTTTGACACCACAGCTTTAGACAGTATTCCTTAATTAATTTATAGGGTAATATTGTGGGGGTGCATCAGTCTCCTTAGAGAGATTACTAAATAGATTTTTCACTAAAACACAGGTTTTTGTACCAAACAGCTATACACACTTCTATTCAGAGCAGAAATTGTGCTACAGTTGCTATGACAGCTTGTAACCATGCAGAAAAATATGGTGAGTCATGAATATCAGTTGTGGAACAAAAAAAAATAAAAAAAAAAAAGACAGAGAGGAAGACTTGGTGGGCTTTTGCACAAAGGACACACCTTAGCAAATTCTCTTCTATGAGGCTTTTTCACTCCTCCATCACCAAGCCTCACTTTTCAGTTTATGAGAGACGCAGCAGCAAAAGCGTTTTGTTTAATGAATACACTGTGGCACTCAGGTTGATGATGCCATGGCAACATGGTAAATGGATGTGGAATAAGAATAAAGACCTGGAGATGTATACAAGTAATTTTACTCTGATCAAATCTAATGCATCACTTCACACATCTGATTTGTCAGCTTTTCCATCAACATAAATTACGTAAATCATGTGCATGGATGACTAGTGATGAAAGACTGCCTCAGTCCATTTGCAGATGATCGTGTAACATGTACAGGCACCAGGTTCAGACAGACTAATGCTCTGGTTATGGTGGTTTTTAAGGGATTCATATTCCCTATAAAGAATTGAATTTCTGCTACATGTTTGAAAGAATACATATGTCTGCATTTTATTCTTTTAACTTGCATATACAGTACTGAGGGACTCATACTTAAAAAGACTGTGTTACGGCTACTGGTCCTGCTGTGCTTTTAACAGAAGCACATTAGTAAACGAGTGCAAGTGAAATTAACGGCAGTGGTAGTAGATTGACGTATGAGCTTGACTTGAAGGGGAATTAAACCGAAACTTACTAAAAGCTTGCATGCATAGTTTATGTCTGTTCCTATCAAAACATGATGCTTCACAGACCCTTTATCATGGGAAAAATTAAAACAAGTTATAACTCCTCACATAGAGGCACCATTGTACTGCAAAAGGTGGGACGGGGCAGACAAAAAAAAGAGAAAAATAAACAAGGAAGTGTTTTCATTAGGGGGGGCTTCAATTCATTCACGAAATGAGCAGACACTTGTCTGATGTATGTAAATGTAATGTAGTATTTTGTGCAGATGTGTCTGTTTTTGTTTTATTCAGTTCATTAATTTATATCTGATTTGTTAGTTTAATATCCGTAAACTGTTATTTTTGCAGTTATCCTGCTTTATTGCACACTTTCTTATGATAGATTGTATTTCACATATCAAAAGCAGACATACGAAAAAAACATGTTTTAACTTCTTATGCCTGGAGATAGCTGCTTGCGACCTCTGCCAAGGCATTTTCCTCCTCTTGGGGACATATCCTAAATTCAAAGTGCCAAAAAAAAAAAAAAAAAAATTGAATGCACCTAATTTTTGAAAATAATCCCTCATAAAAAACTACCTATCTTCTAAAAACAGGATTTTATGATTTCACTTTGATATTAAAAATTCCTAAGCAGTAGTAGTTGACAAATTAACCTCTGATTTATTTCATAATGGGATGAACAGTTATTAAAATACAGGGCATGCACAGTACACATGACCTGGCCACTTAAAAATGTACATACTACATACATCCCAGTCCATGTAATCAAACAGTGTCATTTTGAAAAAGGGAATGAAAAGGACATTTTTCATTCGGAAAGCCGATTATTTAGTAAAGAACTAGTTTAACAAAGCAATTGAGTAATTTTAATTTTACAAATCTTTTTTTTTTAATGGAAAGTAATTACAATCACTGCAAGCCATACAAATTCTCTTAACAATCCCAAAAGTCTCGGACCCATCCCATTCAGGGACACAATTGTCACACATTTGTAGATTTTTGAATACCTCTGAGCTTGTTAGAAAAGAGTCAAAATGAATAGACATTGTCAACGTTACTGAAGCAATAAGTGGTTGTGCAGCATACCGTACCTTTAGTGCTGACTACACATTACCAGCAGCCATACTAAACACTCCTGTGAAAAAGGAAACGTCCATGATCTGTATTCATAAAGCTTCAGTACATTCTGGATTTCTCCATTACATGGTGACAAACCCGGTCCATACCCCAAACCTTACGATCACCAACCTTCACTTGAGTCTTCCTGGATCCGTAACTTCCTTTAAGGATTCTAGTATGGAACCGTTTCTGAGGAGGGTTCGAAATGGAACTTTTGAAGCATTTCCTTTAAATTGCTGCACATGAACTGGACCGTGTGGCCCACTATAAATACCTCACTGATAATAAGTACAGATTTACATACACAGTACATCTGATCCTGCTCTGGGAGTAAAAGTGTAACAGGAAGAGTTGCAGTTTCTTTCACCCACTGAGGCACCTACATGAAACATGTGATCCTGGAGTGAAATAAACAGCCTGATTAATGTGCCTTATTCCTGGTTTATGAATGATGTAATTATCAGCCTATGATTTAAAATGTACAGGAACCTAGACAGAAAGCACTGGGACCCTGTATTAAAAGGAGACAAATCGCGGCTATGATCAGCCCACATAAAATGTTAAGTTTAATAAATAAATAAATAAAGCTAGTACAGATGTGTTTACCAGAAGGTGGACTGCTGGTGTCCCGTGCTCCGCATCCCTCTCGCGCTCCTGTCCCCCTCACATGCGGCACATGCTTACACAACACAAGCCTCGTCTCTGGAAAACACTCGCCTCGTTCCCTTCACAGAAGCCGCGATTCGCTTCACATCTGGATTTCATAAACAGCGTACTTATCCCTTCCGCCAAAAGGACAGGCCAGATTTAAGGCAGCTACGCCTGCAACATCGACAGCCTGCTCTCTGAGCGTCCGTATGAGCCCAGCAGCAGCACAGGGGCTCTTGGGAACATAGCGTGGGTGGGGAACCAATGACACTACAGTGAGTCCTGCTGTATGGAAAGCCAAAAGTGCCAAAAGTTCTCCAGCACATTGAGGAAGTGTTTCATGCTACAGGGTTTACCTGAACCATAGTAACTATTCAAACTATCAACTATTCAAATATTTTACTATGGAGTAGTGGTTATGGTGGTGATCTCACTAATGGCAATAAGCAGCTGTCGTTTTTCATTCTCACATTTTCAAAAATTTTAATTATCACATTTTTTAAATTTTCTATTCTCACATTTTCAAAAAAATTTCTGAACACGTTTGAGCACATTTGAAATTTTGGCGAATGTCGCAAAACAAAGCTCTGATGCGGAGTAGTCAAACTCTTCTCAAACACTGCGCGCATGTCATGAGATCGCAGAGTTGTCAATTTAATCCCATATTATTTGCTTTCCGTTCATAAGGAAAAGCGAGAAGTTGGAGACTTCCACGCGGAAAGTTTGATTCCGAATGTCTTCACTCAAAATTTCATTAGCATTTGTTCTAGGTGTGCACACCTAGAAATTTAGTAATGTGGCCCTCAGTGAAATTAGCTTGACACTTCTGTAAATTGTTTTAACCTAACCTTAAAGGGTTTTTTCCTTTTATGTAAATGTCACTTACTCCCATTCCTCCCCAGAGATGCATGACTTCCTGGATGCAACTTAATATGACATGACCCCGTTAAAAAAAACTGTATTTGAATCTCACATAATTCCCAAAAGAAGCTCGGCATCACTGAGTATCTACACTGATTCTTCAGAGGGGATTTCAGTTCTGTCCACCATAAACAGTTTGAGTTACATGAACAAACAGCATAATGTTGCTGTGAGATATTTGATCGTTAGATTTACTAAATATTGAATTCCACCAAGTTTGATTAATAATATAGACACTATTTCATATAGACACTATTTCAATCATCTATATGCTACATATAACAGGTGGGGAATTGGACTCAGGATCTTTTCATGGTTTTTGGACTGCCTTGTGTTTTAGTTGCTGTTTAACAGTGCCTCCAGTACCTCCACCTATATTTTGGTGCGGTTTTTTGTTTGTGTGTTTGCCTGTGGTTAGGGATAAGGTAAAGATAAACGTGATTTTGGGACAAATGAAAAAACGGGTTACACTGTGTATCCACAAATTCGACTTGTGCTAATATTGCAAGATACGGCGGTTATGCTCAACAATGACATACACACTAAAATCCTCTAGAGGGATCTCTTTTGGAGGGTGTGTGTTTGCGTGTGTTTGAGAGAGAGAGCGAGGGAGAGAGAGAGAGAGAGAGAGAGAGAGAGAGAGAGAGAGAGAGACCACAGGGGGCGCACATTCCCTAATTTGAAAACTAAAACTTATACTCTAAATATATATATATATATATATATATATATATATATATATAT
>JBCNYG010000019.1:23242554-23257313 GCA_039654305.1 Porochilus rendahli
CACAAAGATTGCAATCAGCCAGTACCATAAATGAGCTTTATACATCAATATTAAATTCGGAACTCTCATTACTCTTTTTCACTAGTGGAGGGTGTTTGGAGGCATATCTTGGCAGAAAATTGGGTAATTTAGTATTTCAGAGTATACTCACTCACTCATTTGCTAAACAGCTTAATACATCTAGGGTCAATGGGAGGCCTGAGCCTATCTCAGCCAACACTAAACAAGGGCAGGGTACACACTAAACATCTTGCCAGGTCATTACAGGGCCAACATGCACAAATACATTCAGGCTCACACCTAGGGTCAGTTTGGAACAGCCAGCCTACTAGTACCCAGAGGAAACTCATGGAAGCACAGGGAGAAAATGCAAACTCCACAAAGAAACACAGAAGCCCAGGATTCAAGCCCAGAACCTTACTGCTGTAAGGCGGACATGCTAACCACTACGCCAATGTTCCACCTAAGAAACACTAGTAAATATATCATTTAAATGGACAGTTGTGTATCTCATGATTTTGATTATAAAAGCCACTTCAATATCATTATGTTATCATATTCATATCTAAATATTCCCTCATTGTTTCTTTTTTGGGATGTTTCCTGTACTTTCTGGAGTCATTCCCATATGTTCATTATTACACTTTGTCCTTTTATTAACTATAAATTAGTGCAATAATTATAATCATATAGCTATAACATAAATATAATATGTGGCTTTTTATTTGTTTAAACATTGTCGTTATTTAATTCCAGGACAATCCAGTCTTAATTATGCTTTAAGTTCATCATGCATGTGTTATTTTGGACAGAACATGTAAGTGGTAGAGAAGATAAGCAGGAATAAATATTAGCGATAGATACTCGATAGATACTCGTTTTATTGCAGGTGTCCTACGTTCATGTGAATAATAGAAAGGTGGTCGGAGATATTATGCTAGAAATGATGTCACCCGGTCACAGTTTTGCAGTGGCACGCAGTGGACAGTTGGGGGCAGCAGCCAGGTGTGAAGCTTCTCAGTTTGAAAACTCACAGAGATGCAATCTGGAAACAATTTACACCGATTTAAGATATACACCAAAAAAAACAAACAAAAAAAACAGATTCAACAGAATCACTCAACAGAATATCTCAAAATCTCAAAAGAATGCTTGTTTTATGTATGAAATTTCTAAAGACTTTTTTTTTTGTTTAGAATATTCTCTCTGTTCCCCATCCACCTTCTAGAAATTCTTATGCAAATATTTCTGTATAATCATTTGAAAAGATTGTCGTTTTTTACAGTGCCTATTACTGAATCAAGGGATGCTTTGCATTTGTGAAAAGGATATGTGGGCTGTACTTAAAGGAGAGGAAGACTGGGTGTACTTTTTGTGTGTGTGTTAACATGTGGGCCAGCATACAGAATAATCTTATCATTTCTCCCATCTCATTGAGTATTTCCCCCAAAGTAAAATATGGACTTCCCTTGCCACATCTTACTAAGCAGTGACTCAGAAAATACAGAAGAACTTAAAAGAAGTAGCACCGAGATTGAACTCGTTTTCAAAATCAGTGATTATAGACGGATGCTGAATAGGAAACCTATTAATTTTTTATGTCTAATAGTGGAGTGAAGCGATAAAAGATTAATAAACGAAAGGATCAGTAAAAGAATTCAGTGTCCTTCCGTTTTTAGCCTCTCTGTTTACAATGCTAATACTGCAAGCGATTAATTACAAATCATTTAATACACTTATGAATGTATAATATAATCGACATTAAATAAATAATTTACCCCTAATAGCAATTTCAACTAGTCCAGACCAGCACTGGCCAATTATCTAGCTGTAAATCTAGAGAAAACCCTAATGGACACAAGGAGAACATGTGAATTTGCACAGAGATGGGAATCCGAGCACAGGATCAAACTCGGAACCCTGCTGCACCACCATGTTGACAGCAATACAATTCAGTGTTGTTTTATTTTGTTCTGAAATATCAAAATTCTAAGTTTCAAAGGTTTTGTGCTTTAAAGTCAATACTAACTTACTCACTTGTTTCTTAAGCTAATTGAATTGACAGACCCACTAATCCTCAAATGATCACCATACATTGTATGGCATCTCTACTGTTCAAATGTGAGTATTTGTAAATTTGAAACAGCGCAGCGTGACATCTGGAGAGAGGTCTCTGTGTGAATTATTAAATGCACTGTGCATTCTGAGCCTGAGAGTGTGGCTTGATCATCTTTAATACTTTGGCCCTTCCACTGGATTTCCTTGTGTAGGGAGAGGAAATATGGTTGTGTATCGTTTGCAAAAGATGAATGAACTCTAGGAACTCTGCTGGGCTGTGACACGCCTGATGTAAATCAATGCAGGACTCGGCTCTATTTGTTCCCCATAATATATAACTGAACATTTTGGGTCAGCGGTTTGACTCGGTTCCTGGAGAGCGAGCTCGGGGGAGAGGTGTCTTTTCATACACAAAGCAATGCCAATTACAGTGCCAAAATCTTAATGCATTCAGCTACAGCCAAATCCCTGTTTGCTTTTTTGGACAGAACCTGCCCTTTCACCATAATGTTTGGATTTTTTCATCATTTTGTTACTGAAGTTCTGCTTTTATTTCTCAGTTAAGCCTAAATGCATGCTGTCACTGACATTCTCCTCCAGCTGCCAGCAGTGAACAAAAGTGAACAAAATGCAGCTTTTGCAAGAGTTGGCAGAGTTTGGGTGAAAGTGAATGACATAAGAACATTTGAGTGTTCTCAGACCTCAGAGCCTCATTTGTGGTGACTCTACTTTTGCTCCCATTCACTTACTCATATAACTGACTCAGGAAACATTTGCACACATACACTAAATATGTTTAACTGACACTGTGGAAAACACACATGTTGATCTGATGATCTGCGAGCTTAAATTTCATCTTTTTGAAGTATGCTAAAAATGGCCTGTGTCTGTTTCTGATTTGAGGATTTCATTAAAAGCAGGTGAGAAGGCTTATTCTTCAGTAACAATGCAGAGAAAGGCGTAGTATATCCGTTTCAAAATTAGAATGTGAGCGGAATTCATTTCGAGCCTGTTAAGCACAGTTGACCTTATGAGGAGCTGGTTCTGCTTTTTGGGTAAATGCAGAGAAGATGTAAAAGAGGAAGCTAACTCTCTGCCTAGAAAATCTTAACAGTCCATGCTTCTGAGGTTTTGTGTTCTTTCCAAAAGTATTCATCCTTGTGGTTTTTAGTATATATTATCTGTTGTATTTTATAAAATAAAATATTTGCTATCTGTTATTTTTATCCAGCTTTTAAAACATGTGAAACAGCCTAATATTGTTTGTGTACAATTACCCTTCCTATTAGATTATCACTTTCCCTCAGTTTAGTTTTACATTCTGAGTAGTATTCAATTCAATTCAGTTTTATTTGTATAGCGCTTTTTGCAGTTGACATTGTCACAAAGCAGCTTTACATCGTAAAAGTAATTTAAAAAGGAATTTAAATTTTTCTACAACCCCTACACGTCCGTAATGAGCAAGCCCACGGAAACAGAAATACCAGATTATTATATGTTACCATATAGTACAACAGATTGTAATTTTTATTATATGTATAGCCTGATAATGTACAAATGTTTGATTAACAGAATACTTATTTATGTTACTAAAGTCATTCTGTAAAATTTGACTCAGTGTAAAACCAGCTAAAGGCCGAAGTGGTTGGCGCCGTCGCCCCTCAGCAAGCACTTTCTGTGTTCAAACATAATGCTCAACCGGAGCGTTTCTGTTTGCATTTAAGTTTTTCAATTTCATTTTTCTGCATTTTTTTCCATGTGCCTGTGTGGGTTTCCCCCAGGGGCTCTGGTTTCCTCCCACAGTCCAAAACATGTGTGATAGGTCATCTGGCTCCTCTGGATTGCCTGTAGGTGTGACTGTAAGTGTTAATGCTTGTCTGTCTTGCTGTATTAGCTGTGCAATAAACTGTCGTCCTGACCAAAGTGTACTTCGCCTATTGTCAGACATCAGCTGGGATTGGCTGAACCTCACCCTGTGAAATGCTATAGATAAGCAGCATAGACGGTGGATGAATGAATGAATGGTTTTGCCTTGTATTTAACTCTGATGACTTGATCCAAAGTGTACGAATATCTGTGTAGCAGGTCTTGAACCCAGATTCTGTCTTTTTAAGCAGCTCCAAAGTATAACTTGATATGTAGAGATGGCGGGAAGCACATCCCTTTTATCACTTCCAGCTGTCCAGAGGACAAGCAGCCATGAACTTCAGAGTCCATTTCATTACTTCTGCTTTGGGTGTCCGCTCAGCCACTGAGTGATGGTGAGCTCACACCCTTTCCTACTGTCAAGCCCTTTCTTTTATTTCCTGACCGCTTCAGCCTACTCATGCACTTTGCGCTTGCACTGAACTCCCAGAGCATGCAAGCCATGGGTTTTTTTTTTCTTTCATTTTTCAGATTACATCATTTTGCAGACATTTGAATGACTGATGTTTCTTTTTTTTTCTCTAGTGTACCCCATATGGCTAACATTGAAACTTGCGTAGATTCTCTTTCTCCTGCCAGCCCTGAAAGTCTGCTGATATTGAGAAATATGATTCTTCATTTCTAATGAAATCTTAGCTCTATTTTTGTCAGGCCAACTCTCTTGCGTGGTAATCAGTCTGCCTGGCTGCGTTATTCAATCTGGGGCTTGACTATGAGATAAGTAATGTGGGGTTTTTTTCTGCCATTTAAAAGCAATCATTTATCAGCTGATATTATAACAGGTATGATGGGAAAATGCAGCATGCTTACAGTGTAGCCGTTCTGTGCCCACCATCATACGTAAATATCCGAGCAGATCATTTTGCAACCAATTACCTCGAGCTCCAGTCCATCCTTGGAATACAATTAATGTGTCGAGTTACATCATCTTCCTCCCAGATAGGGAGTCTCTTTTTGTTTCCCGACAAGTGTGTGGCTGTCTGGCTTTGCTGCTTTTAAGTCTGTGAGTCTGGCATGATGTAATCCTTTTTCTGACTCCTGACAGAGATGTATGGCTTGTTTCCCCCCCTAGTGTTGTCTGGCTTCTTGGATTTAAATGGATGCTCAGCAGTTTAGAAGACTCAACAATGAAGGTGTTCATTAGAATGCAGTCTTTACTGCAATGTACAGTTCAGACTCTAATGACCTTGTGGCAGGAACAAGAGTAGATATTTTAGCCTTGGTTCATAAATTTTGAATGGATGTATTTCATTGCATATTTACTTGAGCAAAGGAAGGATCAGGTAGCTGTCAAAGAAGATTATACAGTAGATTGCCAAAGCCTAACAAATTAAGTGTCAGGTTTAAATTTAATGCACAGGCTCATCAGAATTGAACATCACCTTATCTTTTTACATTTTTAAATGCACAGATTTACTGGTTTTGGCTGATACGACTGGAACCTGATGTGCTTTTCTGCTGTTGTGGCTCATCCGCCTCACTCTTATGTGTTCTTTTCTGCTCATCACAGTTGTAAAGAGTGGTTGTTTGCATTACAGAATACTTCCTGTCAACTTGTTTCTTTTCTTTTCCTTCTGACCTCTCTGAACAACACAGCATACCCACTCATAACAATATAGTGACATATTGCAAATCTGTGATATTTTCAATACTTGCATAACTGAAAATGTGATCTGCCATTTGCGGTTTACCACTGTGTCAGTCCACAAACTCTAATTAAAAGACATAATGTCTGCCATCGAATGCCAAGAATATATATTTACATGTCCAACCCTGTATTCAGGAGCAAATGGGGCTACCAAAACACTGCACAGACACAGTACGAGTAATAGCTCACCTAATGAGATGTTATAATGGCACAGATAAACTCTGGTCTGTCACAGTATTGCTTTCAGAGCACTAGTTACACCATTCAATAGGCATGCAGGAAGTTGCAGGTTTAAAAGGGCCAGTCAGGAACTGGTGTAACAGAAAGCTTGGCTTAAGCTGACGGTAACTTGTAAAACAGCACCACTGCTACAGGACTGCTAAACTACTCCAAGGAGCTTGCTGTGAATTTTATAGGTTTTACTTCTGCTATCTCTAATTTGAACAAATATGTATAATTTATAAATTGTTAATAATTTATAGATTATATTATAAGTGATTCATATGTCAGGCTCATTAAAAAGGAATTGGGAAATAAAATAGTTAGTTTTTGATTATGTAAACACGAGTGACCAGATTATTAATTAAATGCTAATTAATTAATAATTGTATGTATAGGTTACTAATGCACAAATGTTTGATTGAAAGAACCTTCATTTCTGTTAGTAACGCTAGCAAAAGGCCTTAGCAGGGTCTCAGGCCCAGAAATAAGAAAATCCTCACTGCAGGACACTGTGCTGATCTGTATTGCGATTAGAATGGAAGATGATTCAGCACTGAATCAGCCTGTAAATTAAAAAAAGATCTCTGAAAAGCCTGTTTCTGATTTCCTGATCAAGGAAGGTTTTTTTTTCTTCTGACAGAGAGGCAAGGAAAAGTTTAGATAATGTGATGGATCTGCTGTCACTGCCCAAATGATTTTTATTATGAGTAATGGCAGGCTTAACATGTGTGTGCCAATTGTCTTTTTAATCTTTTTCAACATGCACTCCCTCTTTCACTTAAGCGTGCTAGCAAAATAAAATGGTCAGCCCTAAAAATAGGCATTTAACACAAAAAGTCTGTCCCCTGAGACGTGAGTGCTTTGGTTTTCAAATACAGGAACAAAGTGTGTCTTTGAAGCAATTAGTCAGATGTCTGAGGAAACACATTTTGCCGCTTTCTTTCCTAGGTAAATGTCAACCCTATAAATGTGTGCTTTGCATGATTCCTCACACATCAGCAAATTCAGACCACCGTTTCAGCCTAATTCACTTTCAGAAATGTTACTGAATGGTTTCGACTGCTGTGTGATTACAGAAATATTTGGCTTGATTTAGGTGGCTTGGATTGGCAAGGCTGCGAAGCAATGTTGCTAAATGTATTTACTGTAAATTTGATAACTAAATTGATTTTGTTGTCAAAGTCAAGCTGATTTCATTTGCTGCCTGAATTAGTCTGGAGTCAGAAATGGGACATATTGATTTCCAATAGACAATCACTGAATGTCCACTACAGCACTTGTCAACACGTTGTGCAACTAGATGAAATGGCTTCTTGATTTATTCATTTAAAAGGTGACAGTTGTCCTGTAATATGGGTCATGGATGTGTTCCTCGTGTCACTGTTACATTTCTCTAAAAAGGGCTCGTCTGACAGGCTACTTTTGACCAGTTGCTTAAAATAAAGCATGTGGCTTGACGTCAGTGGTGAAGCCCTCAGGTTGCTGCCCTAAATGTCCCTGTTTGGTCTTAAATTAAACTTGAGCTTTCTTTGAAATAGGCCTGCCTCTGAGCAGTCATGTTTACCCATGCAGATATTTTAGCTGACATCAGAACCACGCCAGCTCCTTATACCTGCCTACACAAAGACATCCTGTTTGCAGGACGGAGGTTGGATGGATAAAAAAGTCTGTGAAGTGAAAAGATTAATAAGGAAATAAGGAATAAAGCAAAGTTTTATTTGCTGTCCTGAGGTGAAGCATGTGAACTTCTGTATTTAGTCCAGGGGACTTTTATAGTTTTATAGCTTTTTTTTAAGATGCTGGCTAAAACTCTGATGAGGGCTGATTAACTGCTTTGCTGAAAGAGATGCAGCATCAAATTTGACAGTATAATTGCACATCGGAAAATTCTTTACACATCCTGTGTGTTTTCTTTCATGTTGACTTTCGGAAGTCAAGTTCAAGTAACCTGAGTTTTAACATTTGAGAAGAACCTTCTAAAGGGTTAACTGTGTTTGAGAACCAAATCTTAGCCATCAGCTCAGAGTTTAAACCTGTTTCATATTAAGTAAGTAAGCCCAGCTTTGGCTAAATGTGAATCATTATTTAATAAATAAGAGCAGTGTTTTATCAGTGTTTAGGATTTGCAGCTGCTTGCCAAAGGTTAGCTTGGAGGCATCTACGATGCTGGTCTTCATCCATTTAATTGGCTACATGAAATAAAGTGCTTTTCCTTCCAGGTGGTTTGGCTGTTGAAATCTCAGCCTGACTTGGTGCTGAACGGATCTCATCAACCACACAGCCAGTGACTCGATTTGACTCTGAATGTGTGCTTGGAAAAGTAATTTAGCCTTCAGTCCCAAACGTATATGTATATCATCACTGTCAAATAGCATTTGATCAAACAGGTGTTGAAAAGTCTGTTAGTAATCTTGGCCACTGATAGCCCACTCACATCCACCCGTTATTCCCTGCCTTTGCCCGCTCTTAAGTTCACCCTGCCCCGAAAAATGCTTTACTTATCGCTGGGCATGGTTCACCGAGTGCATTAAAAGTTAAAAAACAACTTCCGACACATTTTCCCCTAGTTTTTAGGATGCTTTCCAGAGCCTCTCAGGCAACTATTAAAACAACATTTAAAGGGCTAAAAGAGATCATAAATTGTGAAACGGTGCGGTTCTTTCAGGCACTGTGAATAGATTTCCAGTATGTTGCACTGCCATGTGGACCGAGTCCCTGAGGATAGCGACAAAGGCCAGTTCTTGGCCTGGGAACAATGAAAAATACATGGGAGTTGGTGTGCTCTCTTAAAACAATATTTCCTTGAACAATACTGACCGAACATAAATCAAGAAGCCGTGTTCAAAAATAAACTTTTGGCTTTGTATTGTCATTTTAAATGTTCACTGCTTCATCACAAGTGTGGTGCATTTTCAGTACAAATGAAAGTTTGAAGCACATTTGGTTTTGTTGTGCTTTTTTAAACCTATGGATGAGATCGGTGATCTAGGCGTAATGCTTTTTTTGCATTGTTATGCATACTGACACTACTCAACTGCTGATAGCGTTTGGATTTGAACATTTTTTGTCCACACATCACTCCACACTGCATTACAGACACACCTCCCATAGCAAGCAGGGATCCATACTGTACATCATCACATGTTCATGGCTTAATTTCTGAAAAGGGCATGTGCTTACATCTGCTTCGGGGTTGTACCTACCACTATGTTGGAGAAAGACAACCTCATCACATCTAGCTTATAGGAGGTGGCTCCGACACACTCTTCAGCCTGTGCCCCATCCAGAGAATTTTCTCAAAGGACGGTTAAGCAACTAGGGCAATCTGGTTTCCTTGTAGTTATCCGGAAGATGAACTTTGTGAGAAAACACCCATGTGCTCTTATGCCGCTCTCTCTCTCTTTCTCTCTCTCTCTCTCTCTCTCTCTCTCGTTCTCTTTCTCTCTCACACACACCCAATTGATTGCCAGTGAGCCATAGAGCATGATTCACAATAACATTTTTTTTATAGTTGTGCCACTGTGCCAGATGGGAAGAGACCACGTTGTTCATAATGTATTACCAACCTGGTATGCAAACCTGCAACTCTAGCTTCTGCATTGTAGCTTTATAAGGCATTAGTAGGTTCATTGCTACATGATATATTCATATGCTATATTTCTTCATAGGCTTCAGAAGATACAGGGGAAAAAACTATTTAAAAATGACCTTATATACAGAGTGTTTGGTCTATACACATATTCTCTCTCTCACTGTGTGTGTGTATATATGAGAGAGAGAGAGAGAGAGAGAGAGAAAAGATAGAGAGTGTGGTGAACTTAAAACCTGGGGTGCCATAAAATCTTCATGTATACAGTGCCTAACCTCTCTGACCTGATTAATTCTCAAGAGTGAGCTCACACACACACACACACACACACACACACACACACACACACACACACACACACACCACAAACACGTGTTTGGAGAGGAAGTTGTATGAGGAAACCTCATATCTCATGTTATAACATGAGACCAGCAAACCGTGTGTTTGGGAGCTGTACAAGTGCAACTTCTGTATTCTATTCAGCTTCTAGATTTCGTTTTTGAATCAGAGCTCATGCAGTTAGGGTTCCTTCTGACACATTTGTTACCATCTGTTACATCTTCCCTCGACTTGTCAGAGCAGTGCGATGCTACAAACTAGTGCACCTCACAGATTTTGTCATTGACTGTACTTGGGAAAAGTGCAGCTTTCCTGCAATGCAGTATTCCGGCTGTGGGGGTATAAAAGGCTCAGGGACAAACAGAGAGAGTGAGAGGGAGAGAGAGAGAGAGAGAGAGAGAGAGAGAGAGAGCAGCTGCTTCCCCTCATGCTGGAGTGTATGCTATGGCCTGCATTGATTAGAGCATGCACTGTCAACACACTGGGCCTAAGCAAGTCCTGCATTCATTCCCCACATCAAAGATCCAGGGGCAACGAGAGCCAGCCACCATGCTGCAGACTGGAAAACTTTAACCTTGTCAGCTCTCTCTCTCACACACACACACACAGACATCTCCTAACGTAGTCACTCTTTTACTTGGACATGTGAAGGACTAATGTTCTTGCTGCAGGGGCCAGCGATGGTTTACTCTCGCAGGTTGGGGAAATGAGGCACTGCCAGTCAGGCAATGGCGATCATATAAGCAGCACGTGTTAGCTTGTGTGTGAGCACAAAGCAGTGAGAGAGGAAGTGTGAATTCTCAGCCACTGGTGGGGTATATCAGCATGATGGTTATGGGGTGTAAAGGAATGGTAAAGGCATGTGTATTAGGCAAATGTAGGCAGTATCAGCAGACACGGTGCAGGCTCCTACACTCCTTCTAGTCTCCTAAGAGTTCTTTGGTGACAAACGTGCAAAGAGGAAAAGATATAAGGTATGTGATGGAGTTTCTGCACCTCAGGATGTGAATACCCTTGAGACTGATGCTGCGCTCATTTTCTCTCGTTTTCTCTCGTTTAGAGCGTGCGAAAGGCCCCCAATGAATTAGAGTTTTCTTTACACTCTCTTATTGTGTAAATTTGGAAGAATGCCCCGTGTACCTTATGTGTCATTGTGGCTTTTATTTATTCGAAACTTCAGCCACACAAAATTACACTGTTTCTCAACAAACCATGAGTGTCCAAACCACTTGATTAGTTTCATGACTATGTGGACACACCACTAAAATATTTCCATACCCAAGGGAGGAAATGAGTGACCTACCTCACGAAACTAGTTTCATTTTCCAGTGGACTCCCATAAAGATGGAACATCACACAGTCATATCCCGAGTGTTAGATTTGAGTCTAATGATTTCTGAGGATTGTATAGAAGAAAATACATACAGAGTAAGAATAGTTTTCCTCTCAGTGCAAAACTGCACTCCACACCTGTTGGACAGCTGTGTGAGGAAAAGGGCAGCAGAGCTAAATATTCCTCCAGATGAAGGCAATTGAATATCCATCTGGAAAAAAAACAAACCATTTCAACAGGTCCACCTACAACACAGAATGGCTGGAACGCCATTTCTTCCACCATCTTAAGGGAGCGCAGAGCTACGAGCTCAGCTCAGATCTTGATTGTGCTGCATTGAGTAGAACTTTTTGTGAATTTTCCTGAATGAACTCCTTTATTGAAATCCCAATCTTAACCAGTACTAGAGAGGCACAAATACACATCAGGGGGAAAACAAATGCTTTTTGTTCTGGGTGACATGATGCTGTACAGATGACGCTTCTGGTTATGTAATAAACATCTGAAAAGAAGTTCTGATGAAGGAAGGAAAGATTATTGATCTATAATCTCTTGAGAACCCAATGTCCTCATAGGAGGACATCATATTTTTTCCAACGATATTATATTTATACCCTTGTAAGATCCTCATATGAGAGCCACTGGGTATTACTCTTTTACCAAACTTCTTGACATTGATCAATTTCAGTAGTTATTGGGTGGTGAGGGACAGAAGCAGTGTGAAGAAATAAGAAGAACCCGTGTAACCCATATCTTGTATTTTAACAAATACTTAAAGTAAGCAATAAATCTTAAAAATCAAAATCAATATCTGATGTGACCACTTCTACCTTTAAAATGGCATCCATTTTCTTATGTCCTCTGACATGCAGTTTTAGAAGCAATCTAGCTGTTAGGGTTGTTCCACTAATCACAATGAACTTTCATTTAAATTTACATTTACAGCATTTAGCCGAAGCCCTTATCCAGGGAGACTTACAGAAGTGCTTTGTTTTCATCCTCAAAAACCCCCTTTTCACACTAGTACAAATAGGTCAGGGTCTAAGAATAGTATCAAGGTAAAATCCTGTTGAACTGCAATAGAAACACACAAGTCACTGGGTTTTTGAAATCAGTGCTAATGTAAGCGTTAGGTCTTCAGTCCTCTTTTGATGACAGGCAGTGACTCAGCTGTTCGGACAGCCAGGGGAAGTTCGTTCCACCACCTGGGTGCCTGGACAGAGAGGAGTCATGATGAATGTCTTCCTTGTGTCTTGAAGGATTGTGAGTCAAATCTAGCTGTGTTTCAGGCTTAAAGAAAATGTGGTACAGAGGTTTAATAAGTGCTTTTGCGTAGGTGTGGGCCATTTTGCATGCAAAGGGAAACCCTTCAGGAGTAATTTGCATAGTCAAATCTTTAGCTAATGAGAGACTAAACTAGTACTCGTGTGGACTCCATGGTGAAAGCCGGTCTGATCCTCCTGAGGTCAAAAGAAGAAACCTGCATGGTTATCAATATGAAAGCTCACAGTTCTACACACTTTAGCTGTCTGTATGAAGGCAGACATGTCACAACAGAAAATAATTGTACATTGTTTATGATGAACGTATTCATTTAAAACAGCCAATCAGAGTTGCAGGCTTGACATTGCAGGCCTGTACAACTTATCATAGCAAGATGTATATGGATATATTTGTTTCATTGGGTCCTGTACTTTGGGGACTTTTGTGCAAAAATTACATGATCTGTAACCAGATTCCTTCACCACAAGCAAAGAAAAAATACTTCCCATGAATTCTGCCCTAAAGGTTTGCACTGAATCCAAACTCCCCATGCTCAGATGCAGCACCAGATTTCTCTGTACCAAGGGGCACATTAACATGCTTTTAATTCCCCCCAGATGTATTTAAATCGTACAAAGAATTACTCGACGGCTCGGGGACCGTCATGTGAACTGTCGATTTTGGCTGTCATCCTCTTCTGTGGTCGGACAGTTTGCGCCGTAACTAATTGAAAATTGAGGAAAGTGTTCTTAGTGTCATCTGGATTCCTATAGTGGAGATACAAGGGAAGCTTGTATCTCCACTATATAAAGTTTTAGTTTTTTCTTTTCCAAAACCGCTGAGCCACAGCATAAGAAAGGGGAAAATGTAATACCATCATTGATTCATTATATAAGCAGCACTGGGATTTTTTTGTTTGTTTCTTTTGAACATACACACATGTGTGTAAGCCTTGTGAAATGTTTGAACTGTATTTTTCTATTTTTAGCAAGCTAGTGAAACATCTGTAAGTCGGCATGTGAGGAGAATGCACTTTGGTAAATAATCTTTCCTGAGGCTCTTTGTTCACTTTCTCAGAGTTTTTACATTGCCAGTGGTAGAGAGGGAACATTTGAGTATCTTCTCCTCCAGGAGTAAACTCTAACCTTTGGTATACTCAGAAATCGTGGGTAGATGATTAAAGCCAGGCCAAGCTTGATTGCTCGGACCAATAAACAACAGATGTTCCTGACCGGAAACAAGGACAGGCTTTTTACAAAAAAAAGACGAAGAACAAAAAGAAGCAAAAAGATAAACATCCAAAAGATAAACTTCAGTGTTTCCAAATTCCCATGTAGCACCCTGAAATAAATCCTCTTTGTTCTACAGTTCATCAGTCAGAGCCTCAAGTGGCAAAGTGCACCTTTAGTTTAGAGCTGTAGTCCTTAAAATTTAATGAGTCCCACTGTGGCCCTGTCATATTGATATTTGTGGAAAGGTTTTGCCACACATTTCAGACTCAACTTCGAGAGAAGTCACACAGTTCCTCTTATTTCGTTTAGTTATGACCTGGAGGCTCCTGACACACACAGCTGTCAGGTTAAGTGCTGAAGTGATTTGATGGAAAAGGCTGGCAGATGTCTTGATCTTGTGCTGTCTGTCTTTCTGTTTGTCTCTCTGTGTGAATGTATAGTGCCGAGTGAGAGAGAGAGGCAGAAGCTAGAGGATGTCAGCTATTCCTCCCGCTATGCCTTGGGGCTTTTCTACAAAGCCGGCGTGCAGATCAACGTCCCCTGGGTGGCCAAGTATGTCTCCGATAATCCCTGCATTCGCTACATCGCTATAGATGATAAAAAGCGCAATTTAGGTCAGTGCTACGTTTTTTTACCCCCTCCCCCCTCTCTGTGACACATTCTAACATGTTTTATCTTCTTTTCTGTTTCTGAACATTTTAGATAATTTATTGCACTACTTCCTTGTCTTCCTCATTCTGTCCTGTTCTCTCGGGACTCTCCCACTTTTTCCTGCAATCCTCATTCTCTTGATGCTCTTCATACTTTTTCTATTCCCATAAATGGAAGATGTTTAATGCATGTGTCACATGACCATCTTTGTCTAACTGAAGATTCATGCTTCTTCCTCTCAATTCCACTTCTGTCATGCATTTGTATGTACAAAGAACTACAGATGCAGTACATGGTAGAAAGAAAATGGAGACAGTTAACCACTTCATTAAGCATCACTAAGCTCAACCTCATTCTTATGTTCAGATATGGGCTATTTCACAATCAGGGTATACGTTTTGGGTTAATTTTTGTTACCAGTCAACACCTTATGAGACTAGAATATTGTGTGTGAAGTATGAGAGCTTCAGGTCTAATGGTGTCTAAATTACACTGGGT
>JBCNYG010000019.1:23271055-23284271 GCA_039654305.1 Porochilus rendahli
GACTCTCAAAGAAATAGTCACTGGAGAACTTACTACCTGCACACATACACTTTGTTTACATTGTTTACACTTCATATATGTTTCATATTTTATTTTTTGTATCCTATATTTTATCTATATGCATATTTTATTTTATTCTATTTTATTATTTCTACCCCCCCCCTGTAATTTAATATCCTTTAAAGTTATAGTTATTGTTCTTTTGTTATTGTTGATAATATTATATTTCTTTATATTTCTTTACATCTTTTGCAGTCGTACTAAGCATTTCACTGCATATTGTACTGTGTATAATTTGTATGTGACAAATAAAATTTGAATTTGTTTTTAAGGGTAAAGTAAAAAGCATACATGATAGCATGTTGAGAGGTTTGGACCCCACCCCTAAATTCGACAGCCATTTCTCTAAGAACGCCAACCGGGTGATGTCCCTGACATCTTACAAAGCATTTGAGTATACCCAGGTATAAATACTTAATTTGTTTATATTTTTGCCCATTTTAATCCAGTGTATAGCAAGTGAAAGTAAGAAACCAAGGCTGAAGGAAAATGAGTTCATGTATGGATCGCTGTAACTGAATTTAGTGCCAAATTTGATATTATAACTCCATTCGAATTGGAATAACTTTTTTTTCCCTTTAAAGGGTTCCTTTCCAGTCTATTTTGTTGCAAATGAATTGCACAAGTCAAAATAAGGTGGATTTTCCATCATTTCGAGTCGTAATTCCAGCTACCTGCAATGACCTTAACACTTACTCTACTCTCCAGCGTAGCCAAAATAACCAAGAGTTCCAAAGCAAGCCAAAATTACATACTCGCATGTACTACTGCTTTACTCAACACACCCACCGAATCTGGGCTTTGACTCGAACATGCCATCATTTCATGTACTTGAATCGTTACCGGGTGGATTTACTGGGGCGCATCTTGGACTTGCGGGTATCTTGAAGCACCCCATGAGCGTATAGTGAGGATGAGACAAGAGAACAAAGCATGGGCTCTCTGATAAGCTTGACTTGCTAACTTGGGCTCGGCACGGCCCGGATGAACCCCCATCATCCCATGCTTTCACGTCAACATAGCATGGAGCAAAAGGAAAAAAAGACAAAATATTGCGGTCGCAGAAGGTCGTATATGGGAGGATATTAGGAGTGATGAAGAAATGGACACAAGATGGGGAGAAAAAAACAACAACATGGCTAGGACTCAGTGGAGCAATATAGCAGGAGTGTGTGTGTGTGAGTGTGTGTGTGTGTGTGTGTGGTAGAATAAAGAATTTAATATGATTTACGGAACATAACCACAAACCAAGTTTTCTTTCTCTTTTGTTGATCCTAGTTTTCACTGATGGAACCCTAACAGCCCATAAATCACCAACACGCCATCCTTTCCCCTCCCACTTACCCCAGAGGAGGATGCAGACTCCGTGAGACGACGCTGATTACCGAGCAGAGAGACATAAAGAGACACACACAGTCAGAGCGTTCTTCATTTTTATCGCTATATATACTGCGAAACTCGATCTCCCGGGCCGTCCGGAATCAGGGCCAATATGTACGACGTCGTGTGTGTGATAAAATTGCGGGTTCTGGAGAGCAATTTCATTTTTCATTTCAAATCTAAAACTTACATGTGAGACTTCGGATTTCCTTTACTCATTTATTTCGCTTATCAAATAATCATCAGCGGTTTTATGGGCGAATTAGGGCGCACTTTTACTGAAGGGAATTATTAAAAATCTCGCTCAGTCCCCGGGACAGAAGAAAACTTTTTCACTTACTTTTTAATTTTATTTCAACTCTTACGATTCCGGCTTTTTTTTTTTCATTTTTTATTATAATTTTTTCAACCAAACAGAGCTGGAGCACACGTCACAGCGTTACATTCACAATCCGAAATCAAATGCATTTGGTCTGTGACATGTTTTAAAAGAACACAGATCTTTTAAGTGAGTCAGATAATTCGAATCATCTCGACAATATGAATCGATTCTTTCCACTCCTGTATGACTCACTCTTTTTTTTTTTTTTTTTCTGTCCAGAAATTCTTTGTAAGTTGATGCAACACTTTGAGACGCGATTACAAGTCAAGTCCTCCCCAAGAAATGAAGAGCGCTTTACGCTGGACTTCAAAAAGTACACAAACGAATCCTCGTTACCGATTCATTCACACTGCTGCGAGTCGGACACGATTCTTGATTCACAGCATTCATGACGGTAATCAGCAGCTCGGATGGATCTGGACTGTATAAGCCTGGAAGAGTCATAGCTATGTTTACATCTACAACAACCACCACCACCACAAACAGATTCAAACTCATGAGTCGACTCTTGATGAGTCGACTCTTGATGAGTCGACGGCCAGGTTTGATATACAGCACTGACAGAAGTGGAGAAGTGCTGTTCTGTTCATTATGACATGCATTTTAGGCTGACTGGCTGTTCCGAATTGCCCCTAAGTGTGAGTGTAAATGCTTGTGTGTGTATTGGCCCTGTGTGAGCTGTTCGGGGTGGACAGTCTTCGCCCGCTTTCGCCCAATGAAGGCCGAGATTGGCTTCAGCCTCCCTGTGACTTGTGACCATTACCGTTTCCGTAGTTTGTCATTCAAAATGCCTCCTCCTCCTCCTCCTCCTCCTCTTCCTCCTCCTCCTCCCCCCTCTCATCATCATCATCATCAACGGAGCACGTTAAAACCATATGAACAATTTCGGTTCGTGCCAATTGAAACTGGGTCACCCTACAACCCAATTCGAGCAGACGCACCCATGATAATTGCACATCAACATCCTTTATTAACTTTTAATGCTGCTCCACATGATAGCGTTAAATAATCTGCGCGCTATGTGAAGGGCAACCAATAGAGGTCCAGTCACCTTGTCCAACTGGGAAAACTGAATCATTTATAGCGTCCTGAATTCTCGCAGAAATGAGCTACTTCTGTCCTGCACAAACGTCCAACCCACGCACGGTACATGCATTATACATCGTCGATGCCACGGCTGGACGGAAAGCGCGGTGTCGTTTAAGAGTGAAATGGCTGGACCGTACCAAGCGGCACCTCACGGGCAATTTAAAAGTAAAGCAAAGTCCAATTCTTTACATTAACCCACTTAAAGAAAAAAACAGATTCTGTCATTTCAAGCGAGAAATGAACTTAAAAGGATACACGCGTGTTTCTCTCTAAGGACAAGCCCCAAGACGCACAGCGGAGACCTTTAGCATGTATTGCGAGGGGTCTGACCTTGAAGTTGCATGGGGCACCACAGATGTGCCCGATTTCTCTGGAACCTTGGCAGGTACGTGTACGTAGGTCACTCTTACTAAGTAAGTGGATGCTGCAGTTGAGGAAGACGCGGTTTGATGTGTTCGGCGCTCCAGTCGACCCCGGGCGAAGGCGGGGTACACCATGAACCGGTAGCCACACTCACAACCACTCGCACCCAGGGGCGATCAAGAATATCCCATCAGCCTAACGAGCATGACTTTGGACTGCGAGAGGAAACCGGAACCCCCGGAGGAAACCCAAGCAAAGATGGGACACCCTGCAAACTCCACACGGAAGCACTCTCGCCGGGAATGGGACCCAATCGTGTTGTGCGGACGACGTGAGAAATCATCCTCTCTCACAATGGTAGAGAATCCCGTAAAAAATTCCAGGAGCCAGAATCTGAACCGGATCGTCCCCGGAGTCTAATGGAGGGTCACGTGGGCCTTCTTCCACCCGTCATTCAAATCCATTCATAACTTTTCATCAGTAAAGAAGCTGACAAGCCAACCAACCAAGCAACGCTTATAAAAAATCTAAACCTCATTGGCGAAGGGAATTATCATTATTATTATTTTTATTTTTATTTTTTTTGCCGTGTAATCAGATTTTGAACAGAACCCAGGGCTGCGTGTTCTCATTAAAAATAAAAATTTTAGTCGGAACCATCTTTGTTGTAAGGTTCTACACCCGTCATGTTCCTGTAAACACACGAGCGGAATGAACAACGCCTCAGGGTCCTCAATTAAACCTTATTTTACCCTTTCAGCTGGCACGCCAAGAGCTGTATGATGCGCCTACTGCACTAAACCAGCATATGGGGATCTGATGGCAATGTACAGGATAATTGGACAGAGGTTTTTGTCCAAAGGGGTTTATATGAATGTATTTGCTAAAATGGAACTGATAGCTGCAGGCCAGCCTTCATAATCTTAACTAGAGCCAATAACAACGCTTTAATCGCGCACGCTTCATGACCAAAAGCGGAAATAAATGTGGGCCTAATGACTGACATTAGTAGCGAGCGGTACAGAGCAACTTGTTCTGAGATGCACCCACACACACGCTCTACAGGGTAGAAAGCAGGAAGTCGGATGGATTCGCTGCCAGAGCGTTTGTCCTGGAGCGCTGCAGTTCGGTGGCTTCTCTTCTTAAAGCGTCTTATTGAGCTGCTGAGCTAATTAGCAGATTTACTGAGTGGGAACGGACGGGGAGCGTCGTTAAATTGCGCCGGAATGTCGAACCGTGCTTTCCAATCAACGTTAAGTGCAATTTGATGTCAAACTTTAGCGCCGAGGCATCGCTTACAAAAGCACGAGCGACAGCAAACAAAACGGAGAAAGACGGAAAATTACCGCTGACTTCCGGAACCCGATTGGTCAGAAGGTTACAGTGCAGCTGTAGATCACGGCATGCTTCGTACGGCACGCGTGTCGTATTAACTTCATTAGACAGAATGCTAATGAGACTGTTTGCCGCGGACAAAAACGTGTTGAAACGTAAACCACATTTGCTCTAATTTGACCGTTGGATCACCCTCAGCCTATAAACTTCTCAGCCCGCCCTGGAAGCTTATATCGAAATCTACGTCAGTCCCTTCGGTCGTAGCCTGAACTTGTTTTGTAGACGTTCCAGAATGAAACTTTGTATAATGTGGTGTTTAGCCAATAAAAAAAAAAAAGTGTGAGAACTGGAACACTGCTGCCGTATAAGAGAAATAAAACACTTCAGGATGTGGCACCGTCAATAAATCATCGACGACAGGGCTCCGGATCGGAGACATGCTGTCTACATCCCAAGAAATCTAGCCTAGCATTAGCGCCGAGCTCCCAACAGAACCCCAGCAGGTCCTTGTGCCCTCTGCAAAACTAATTAGTTCTATTTAAAGAGCGGAATAACACTCGAAGCTTTTCTAAAGGCCCTGCGGAATTTGATTTAGAAATACCTGCGTTGTTTTTCATTTCGACAAGCTAGCGACTCCGACTGAGCCGTAATTTAGTTATGAAATACTCCTTTATGTGCTGGCAAGAAATGCTGACTGCCTGTCGACGGCCTGTTAGAGCAGATGCCTGGTTCAGAACCGCGGGTCCCCGCTGAGGCTGCTTTAGTCAGGGCACGAGTCGGGTCGTCCTTTGCTTTTTGCTTTTTTTTTTTTTTTTCACTCGTCGTTAACTTAATTTGTCCTAAATTATCAGCTCGGAACTCAAACCCACGCCTGCAGTTTCAGAGTCGGCGGAAGAATAACAGGAATCTTTAAGCGGTAGTAAATCTGTAGAAGTAATGACTGGCATCACAAGTGAGTCACGGAACACGCCTACACGCGGCGGCGGCTCCGCTTTCAGGAATAGAAAAAAAGAGCTGGAGTTCCAAACTGGGCATCCGGGAAGATGCGAACCTGTTCATCTGGATGTTTCTCAGGATCTCTCGTTGTGTTGAAGCAGTTCTAAAATTACTGTAATCATTATTATTTTAAAGTAAGCAACACCATAAGCATTAACACACGAGCAGATACAGAATACGACTGTTCCCATAACAACCCTCCTTTTGTTTTTCGTGGTGTAAACAGATGCTTTTTTTTGGTTTTGCTTTTGAAAGTTTTGTACAAATGATCACAAACAGCCTGCACTTGTTTGTCAGTTTGCCTTTGCATGAAATAACGATTAAACCAGTGCATGCGTTTTCACTGAACCTGGTGGAGAAACTGTCCTTCCTGAGTGCCAGTGCTGGTTCAATTTTAGATTGTAAAGGTCAAAGGTAAAGGTCAGAACAAGGTCATAAGGTTTTAGAGGTTTTAAAGAGCTCATAACTGATACAAGTGCCGATAGACATGCTATCTTGGAATGGAACACTGATAGGAAACCACACATGGACTTTCAAATAAGGCCTTTGACCTTGAGTGACCTTCATAGGTGAACATCAAGGTAATAAGGTTTTAGAGGTTTTAAAGAGCTCATAACTGATACAGGTGCCGATAGACATGCTATCTTGGAGTGGAACACTGATAGGAAACCACGCACGTAGTATCATATAAGGCCTTTGACCTTGAGTGACCTTCATAGGTGAACATCAAGGTCATAAGGTTCTCGAGTGCTTATCATTTTGAAATGAATACCGATAGACATGCCATGACTGTAGAATATTAGTAGGATGCCATATATAGGCTTTTAAAAACGACAGTCCTCTGTGACCTTGAGTGACACTGAAAGGTCAAACCTCAGCCATCTTGTAAATGTTGATACGTGAATCCTGGAACCAACATCAGGACTATCTGCTACATTGCCATGCTGCACGGGGGAGGTACTTCTCACTCGACGCTGTATTGGTTTTGTGGTATTTTCAGATTCACTCCTGCAGCTTTTGATTTTATTGTTATTGTTTTCACCACCTGCTTTTTTGCTCTTTGCTTGTTTTTGGTTTGTTCATGTGCGTTGCACTTACAAGCCACCATGTAATCACCCTTCACAGCAGCACGAACAATGGTTTCAAATTGTAAACTCTAAGTAGCGGCGCCTCCGGATGTGGTCCGTCACCAAAGTGGCGCATTATGAGAAGGTAGAAAAGCAGAATCCCGCAACGAGAGGAACCAAAGCTTATAATTTGTCAGATGAAATTGCATGTATACCCAAACACCCACCCACACACACACACACACACACACACACACACACACACACACACACACTGTATGAATGTGTCAAAGGGGTTGTCTACTGCCTAAAGGTTTTAATGGCTAGAAAAAAAATCTCTTAATTGCTTTTCAGAAAATGGTAATTCAGTCCCTTCTGCAGTCCTTCCTGCAGGGAACAGAATGTCAGAATTTCTTTCAGCTGTTGCCTGCTGTCAGAGAGACGTGTAGAGAGAAGTGAATGGAGAAAAATTACATAACCGCAATTCAAAAGTGTGACTTGTTTAGGAAAATGTCACAAGCACAGCGACTTGTTCCATGCTGTCCCATGTATATACGGTCTTGATGTGGCAGAGAGTGATTCATGTGCACATACTGCTCGTGTTCACAGGACGCCTCATGTGCAAAGGATTATAAAAGCTGCATGTGTCATGTTTAATAGATTGCAGCAATTTTCTGTCACCAACATTTCAGATGAATTTCAAACATATCTGAAGTGCTTAGTTTATATTTAAATGTACTGCATCCATAATTTTTCCACCGTCTTAAATGGTTTGTACTGTGAAATCTATCTTGGTCAGTGTAAAGTTGTCCCAGAGCCAGCGATTTCGGAATATCTGTCTCTCTTTGGCTGAATTCTGGCGAAGACTTGAGCGAAATACATTTAAGGAGGTGGAGGAGGTCAGCCCTGCTAATATCAACTTACTCCTTGAGTAAACCAAACAATTTGTTCTTGGCCAAGTTTCAGCCAGAACATTCATCATTTGATTTACATACAGATTACCAGTTTACAGCTGGGGTGGAGGGAGGGGGGGCTCTTTTTTGGAGGCAGTGATAATAGCATGTCGTCTGTAGATGCCTATTAAAAGCCCCAGGAAATGGATACTATTTCCTTGGCTTTAGTGCACTCTACCTCGATGTTTATCAGGAGTTCTGGGGCCAACAGAAGCCTCAGCAATGGGCCGTACACTCAGGAGGAATGTGCTTACTCCCAGCTCTCGTTAACAAACTTTATTTTTATTTTACTAGATTGTGTAAATATTTAAACATTTTATTGTTGAAATGTTTTTTTATTCCAGCCAGAAGTGACTGAAGCAGTATTTGCTTTGATGTTTTCCTAAATTGGATTAAACGTAACAGCAGCTATTAAATTGCTTCAAATTAACAACAAGGTACAACAGAGAGGGAGGCAGGTCATTCAATGTAAAGAGTCATCCGCAAATGGGTGTGTTGTGTTTTAAAAGGAGAGATTGGGAACGTTTCCTAGCTTTCTATTGGAGATTCTGCAATGTTATATCACATCTGGCACACAACGCTATGCCCACAGGAAAGCTTACCCTTCCTTATGGAGCATACGTTCCCGTTTCTCTGACAGATTTCATTCAGGGCATACCAATATTTCAGTCCATTTCTACAGACTTAACCTTCTGTTCTTAGTATTTCTTTCTCTCGCTTAACTAAATACACTTAATCAGATAATCTGCATATTTTGTTTAGTCTGAATAATAGATGGGCACAATGGACCAGTGGATTGTGTTGCCACCTCACAGTTCCAGAGTCTCGTGATGATTTTGGGAATGGTCTCATTCGGTTTGTGTGGGTTTCTTCCATGTTCTCCTGTTTTCTCCTACTACCCAGGAGTATGCCTCTAGATAAATTGGTTACGCTAAATTGCCCCAAGTGTGTATTGTTTTGAGTGGGTGGGGAGTTGCCCTGAAATAGAGTTTCTGATTCCCTGTGCTTTCCCAGTGTTGCGTGAAAAGGCTCCAGATCACCTTTAACTGTGAGAAAGGATGGATTTGTGGTGAAATTTAATGGAAAAATAAATTCAGGTACTTCAGGTTGTGTTAAATACTTCAAGAGGATCTTCCAATTTTTAAGGTAGAGGGTCGAGATCTTGGTCAGAGATGTTTTCTTTTCCATGCTGGATTTTAAGCTACCTTGCCCTTGTCTAGACAACCCACCGTGTTATTTAAGCTTTAAATTTATAACATGACCATCATAGGAGTGCGTGTGGTATAAAGGTACATGTCAGCACTGAACTGAAACGTCTCCTCAGTGTAGGCATGAGTCAAAACCGTCAGCCAGGTGTTGGCACCACCATGTGCCGTCTGCTCCAGTCTGCTGGAGCCAGGTTTGTAATCAGGCTGTTAATATCTGTGCTTTCCTAAACCAAAGTAAAAAATAGTAATGGCAGCCCCTGCCATGACCCCACAGACGTCCTACGTTCAGGCATACTGATATAGTGATTAAAAATCAGTCTCACTTCTGTAATAATACGGACGGATATATATTTATATTCAAATGTGAGTCAGCTCTATTAAACCAACTTTCCAGGCTGCATGTAGGCACAGTGTATCTGGGACAGTAGTGTACAATCCAACTCAATAATAGCAGCACAACATGGAGGTTGCGTCAGCCATTGAAAGCAGGATCATTTGTGAAGTACTAATGCGTACGTTCATTTGTGTCGTTAGGTGACAAGATCAGTGGCTGACTGCCCAGGGCGGATGACACTGCTCGCCAAGCCTTTGCTAGTGTGCGGGGGCGACGGCTTCACACACTCCAATTTCGACGGCTGCATCGAGTCAGCCCTGAAGCTCCTCGAGGTTCTGAAGTCCTCTTTGTAACGCAGGCTTTGGGAGGGAATGCTGTATTTTTGGGGGCCAAGCAACTGGAACGGGTGTACCAGCGATGATTCAGACACTGCACCTCCTACACATGTACTGTATGAAGAACAGTGATACTGTTGGGCAGAAAAACCAATTACATTTCTGCTGGATATTCAGAGAATTAGAAGAAGACCGAATGAACTGTGAAGTATTGATAGCAAAAATGCTTCTTATACTTAATTAGATTTTGTGGAATGGGAATGTTGAGCACAAACAGACCTTCAAGTATTTTCTAACTGGAAATGTTGAATCAACTCGTCTTCCTTTTCCTGTTTGTGGGTTTGAGGTATTAAAAATAAATAAATAAATAAATCATTTATCACAATTGAACTGCATTTTTTATCTATTTTTTCATTAAAAAAGCAGACACTTGGTGAGCATAAATGTGTGTGTCGGGGGGACACTCTGCCAGGCTGCTGAGCAGCGATTGACCGATGTGCACTGTTTAGAGGTGCTGCAGCTGGGCCTTAATCTAGGACAAAATATTTGGCAGGCAGGATGGTGAGAGAGCCTCTCTTAATCCAGCTATAATTATGGCTCAGTAGGCCTTAGATCCAGTTCACAGCTGGGTCTGCCTACCCCTTACTCTGTCTGTCTCTTGCTCACTCTCTTTCCCATCCACCCCCCCATTCTAAAATGTCAGACACAGTATTATATTGCTCTCACATTCTCGTCTTCTGCTAGTTGTTCTGCATCACCACTATGGAAGCTGGATCGGTGTGTATTACTTATGCCGAGATGTATAATTTCTGAATGGTTCTTTATGCATTATGGGATTGAATACACTGCAGTAAAGTTGTTCAATCTGCAATTGTCACTGATAGTTTTCACCAAACTTTGAAGCCACTGTGGAGGAAGGAATCAGGGGTATCAGGCACCAATAGGGGCACTGTGTGTTTTGGACCCATGAACTGAGGAAGGCCTATAACCTGCCAGTCTGAAATGTAATATCTTTGGAATAAGTGATCATATTTCCTTTATTTAAAGACATTTGTAATCCTGAAATGAAAAACTGTCCAATGAAGACATCTCTAATGAAATATATATTTAAATTGTTAATTATACCTATAGAAGGGCAATTGTATGCTTTACTGTACTATTATTGGATGATTTATGTGACTATTGTATGAGTAGTTTATTCACTGCAGTGAGTGTGTAAGATTATTTTATTTTGGCCATTCCACTCTGTAAAAGGACCTTGAAAAAAGGTACAAAATATCCTAAGCAATAGAACAAAATGGTGCCAAACAAGGTCAAGTTGACACAAGTCAAGAGGGTCATGAGGGACCTATCAGAGTCTAGAACTAGAGGATGGTAGTCCAATCAGAGTGTAATGGCCAATGCAGAGCTGCTAGGCGGGGTTCGAGCTTCTTTCTCAGAACAGCTTTTTTTTGTGTGAATGATCGTATGCTACTTTTTTCCCCTAACGGCTAAATAAACACCTGAAAAATGAATTTGGATGGCTTGCGTCGTGAACTGGACACTTTTCACCACAACAACACCCAAACATCTCTTCAACGTCCACTACACACACAATGAAATATCATGCTGAAGCGTCCTGACACACATAGTGCTCATGTGGATGTGTGCTTTGTAGTATTACCCAAGCAGATACAAATCGCTCTCTGTATTCAAGAAACTTAAAAATGTCTTCACTGATTTAAAGAAACAGTTCAGTGCAAGTGTTGGATCAAAAGTAGGCACCCTCCAGCCAGTGGAGCTTTTTATAAGCCAAGCACATGACACTCATAGATAAACACGATTTATTTCATATTGTAAAAATTTTATGACCGCAACATTTTCCTAACTCTTAAGCAGCAGATTGAGCATGGTCCTGATTTTTATACTCTTTGAATACAGTCCTGTTCAGTAATGAAAACCCACGCAGGTGTTCACTATTTGTCTTTCCACTTTCTTGGTTGCATTCATTTCTGGATATATATATATCAGTAAATTGGCAGCAACACTTGTATATATATATATATATATATATATACATACATATATATATCAGTAAATTGGCATCAAACAAGTGCTTCACTCCTTGTTTCTTTATATCCAACCTCTGAACACGGTGTCCATGTATGCTTAAAATAATTCATAAAAAGAGAGCACCTCCTTCTTGTGAAGAAAATTTCTTAGAAATCACTGTTTAATGTAGTTTGAGTATCACAGTGAATACTCACATCTGATCAGATGCGAGACATACAACGGATTGGTCAAAAAATATTTGTTGCTGATTTCAAAACATCTATATTTATTTTTGAATAATCAAGTATAAGTATTATCACATGAGAAACACTCTCATCGTACGCAGGCAAGGTAAACCATGAACAGCACGCTTGACCATGGCAGGGCCAACACACACAAACCATCCATACTCACACCTATGGACATTTGAAACAGCCAATTAGCCGACCGTGCATGTCTTTGGGCTGCTGGAGGAAACCCACAGGAGCACGGGAATGACTGAGCCTGGAACTATAATCCAGGACCTCCTTGCTATAAGGTGGATGTGCTAAGCACTACACCACCATGCCGCTACATGAGAAACAGTGTGTCTATATTAAACCGACAGTATAATTATAGTACATGTAATCACTCGTGGTACACTGTTCGACCCATCACATTAGTGGTTGGCTTTACCTTTAAAGGTAGACCAGGTGAGTTTGGAGAAAACAGCAAAAATATGCTAGAAATACTTTTAAAGTATCCAAACAAAAAATCCCACCTCTCCCTTCGGGTCCCTTTCAAAGCCACTCCTCCGGAGCACACGAACTTTGCATTTCTGACTACTGATGAATAAAATAAGGGATTCCCTCCAAAGATACAGAACAATCCAGATAGTTACTTGTCAAAAAGACATTCAGCAACCATGACATCACTTTTTACGCCATTGTTATCATCACTGTTATAAACCTATACCAGTGTTCACTCTTTTTACATAATAGCCTTTTCTACTACCATCTTTTATTTGCCAAAGTCACAATGTTAGGTATAACTATAAATTTTGTCTGCCCTTTTTTTGCTGTTCTTGTCCAACTAGCATACTAGTTTGCAATATGTCTGCCTAGCCTTATGTAAGACTCTGATGACACTCAGTGAGTGCATGGGTAGAGTGTGCAAAGGTAGGTAGTTAGACAGAAAGATAGACTATTTGGCCATTTTAAATGAACCAAATGAAATGGGGGCACAACAGTGATGTAGTGGCTAGCACATCCACCTCACATCAAGAAGGTCCTGGGTTTGAGTATCAGGTGTTTCTGTGTGGAGTCTGCATGTTCTCCCTGTGCTTAAGTGGGTTTCTTCTATTTCCTCCGGTTTCCTCTCACAGTCCAAAATCATGCACATTAAAACTGGCTGTTCTAAATTGCCTGTAGGTGTGAGTATGATGTGTGTGTTGACCCTGCAATGTTCTGGCAAGATGTTCAGGGTACACCCCACATTTGCCCAGACTCAGCTGAGATAGGCTTCAGCCTCCCAGTGACCTAATAGGATTGGATTCAGCGGTTCTGCAAATAAGTAAGAGAGGTGCAAATGAAATGGCTTTTTTCTTTTGAGCCCTAACACTGTCACTGCTGACAGGTTTGTTTTTTCTTTTTATATTAGAGCATTAGATTTATTCATTGGTGTTGGGCTGTAGAGAGTATTATA
>JBCNYG010000019.1:23307936-23322636 GCA_039654305.1 Porochilus rendahli
GGTTTTTGGGAGAGAAAAAAAAAAAAAAAAAAAAAAAAAAAAAAGGACTTGCTTTCAGTTCATATTCAAGTTTTCTCCTTTTTACAACTCTGGTTTATGTAAAGATTCTTTTTTTGTCTTCCCATAAACAAAAGAATAAGTTCAAACTTTCGTTATCTGCGTGTGTTGATCATCGTCCAGCTGTTCGTTTTCTGGGTCTGAGTCCGTTGTGTCAGAATATCGATAATGGTCCGGTTCATTGTCACTAACATCCGGGGTCACACACGCTGAATTGCTGGCCTCTGAGTTGGGTGATTCCTCCACTGTTTTAGTGAAATATAACTTCACCTGTAAAAGAAAGCCAAGACTGTGTATAAGCAGTAAGCAATGTTAAATTTGTTTGTATTCACTCAAAGTAAAAAGCACATGACTAGAGAAAACAGTCTCCTTTTATGAATAAAGAAATTGTGTTTCAGAACCGTTTCCCCATGTGTTATGAACATTAAGCCTTCAACAGACTGTGATTTTAGCATCTCTAAGCAAATCTTATTTAGATTTATAAGATCGTTACAAATTACACTGCAAGACATGGATGTATTATAGAGATTTAGGCCCTGCCGAAAGCAGTGATCCCAATAGATGTCTATTAATAGCTGTCCAAGCCTGGGTTTGCTTTTTACTGCCTTTGTGAATTCCACTTTCATTTCTATCACCCGATTTGTTAGTTTAATTATCCATTTAACGAGTTCATGTTCGGTCATGCTTCTGATTTCAGAGCACCTCGAAAATGTATTTACCTGCAAGTTTATCTGCCTAGATAGACTGTGTTTTTAATTCTGCATCTGAGCAGTGGTGTACAACCTATTTTTTTTGTTTCACCATTAATAACAAATCTGTGTTTTTTAACTTCCTTTTTTTTTATTGCTGCCTGTCATCATGCAAGTGGCAATACATAACATCCAATCAGCATCAACTCAGCAAGGCGGAAGCTTTATGGTTTCCTCTTTGTATCATCGTTTGCATGGGACATGCTGAAATCATACAGTGTATACTAAGCTTTAATCAGTCCTTTCAGGAATGTCACGATCACATCAGCAAATCCTCATGCATTCTGCATGACCAATTTGAACCAATCATCGTAACTGTGGTGAAACTCGTGGTACAACACAGTGACTGTCCAAATCTGCAGCAATCATACGAGTCACTCGCGTAAACATGGAGCCATACGCCACTTCCTTGTTGATGTTTTTTTTGAAGACATGAAGCTGCACACAGGTGCACAATTATTTTACAGTTTTCATGTAATCTCACAATTTCATTGCAATAAATGTATTACAATACTTTATGTGCCAGAAGATACGCAATTATCGACTGCAACAATCACAACCCGGCCAAACCTGTGTAAATGGGTCAGGTTACATCAGGAAGGGCATTTCGTGAAAAACTTGTGCAAATAAAACATGCAGATCTTTCTTTTAAGGACGATTCCCTGTGGCACCCCTTACTTGAAATGCCAACAGCAGAAAAATAGACAGCAACAATCTCAAATATACCTGCATCCTGAAGAGACTGATTACTCAAATTAGACTAACCTACTGACATCTTGCTACCAGCTGGTAAAATCTTGATACCCCACTAATGCTTATTGTGTGTGAACCTGAACTCACCTTGAAGTTTGGGGAAAATAATCTGTTGGCTTTGTCTTTGTTGGCCTTGTCCAGGTCATTCTTTGTTAAAACCAGGATTAGATAATCCCTGTCATTCTCCCCCATCTCTGTGCTCTGGATCCCATCCAGGTCCTTCAATAAACTCCCGTTTTCTACCTTTTCCAAGTTCTCTTCTGGTCCAGGGATGAAGAAGGTATTCACCCAAAAGTGAAACATCTTGTCCTGTTTAAAATTGATATCACTGTAAGTATTATACCGGATGCTAAATTGAGCATCAATTAAAACTGAGGCACGTGACTGCACATCCATTTTTTGGAAGCTGTGGCAACGAGCTGCGTACCTTTTTCATCATCTTGTTCTGTTTGTGGAAGAATTCCACTTTGATGTCTCCACACACAGGCAGTGGTTGGGGAAACTCAAAGTGCATGTACTTCTCTTCACGTCGTGTGTGTGCTGGATTAGACGTGTAGATCTTCACCTTCAGCTGGTAGACCACAAACTGTGGATCTGAAGGAGACATTTTCAAACTGTTACTCTCCCTCTCCTCCTCAGAGCACTCTCTGAAGGTTTACAATAAGTTTACACATAAACACGCACACACAGCAAGGTGGATCTCACTGAATAGCACACTATAATGGTTAAAGATATCCACCAAGCCTGAGGGAAATGTTTTAGCATATATAACAATTAGTGAACCAATAAGAAAGCAAACTCATTTAAATATTTATATTGTTTATATTTACATTTTTAAATGATTCAAGTATTCTCCCAAGATTGTAGGGTGGATAGAGTCTATTAGTACACTTTACAACTGAATGGTGCAAGCTGATTGGTCTGATATCTCGGGTTTAAAAAACAAATCACAAGAGAATAATACTTGATTCAAAATGAGAGACTCATAGCTCATCAGTCCATTGGAGCATTTGGCATCATTATGATGCTTCAAAATGGAAAAATAAACCATGCATTGCTTTCCACATAGCATGTGCAGATATATAGATTTAGGCACTGCCTTAAAGCAGTGCTGAACAAACATTTACCTGCGCTAGACTGTGCAGTTTTTATTCAGCATGAGTCTGAGCAGTGTTTTGCTTTGGATTTTTTTTTTTTTTTGCTGCCCAATGCTATGCAAGTCAGCAACACATAACCAATCAGCATTACCTCAGTGACATTACTGCCTTACTGGATTTTCTGTGGAGGGCACACGTGGACAGGACAGGGTACAATCCAACTCATGCTCCATGCCTGGTGCACTGCTTATGAGCACCACAAAAACACCTTCATGAGTAGGCTAAACAGACAGTTTGAGCTACACCGGTTACTTCTGCTTGGAGTGCAGAGCTCCCCTGTATTTTTAAATGCTCCTGTGTAGTGTATACTAGAGCAATGGTTCTTCCCAGGATCAGTGGACTTCACTGAACTGAATAATCCCTTCACCGTCAGTAAATAATTGGCTTGCTATCTCAGGATTAATCAAATTGTGCCATTCCCATCTACTACAAAGTAAACGTATATAAACAGAGTAAGTAGTAAGGGATGTTTTAATGTGTTGAGTAAGGGATCGTAATCCAAAACCTTCAATAGCACAACAGAGGTTGAAACCATTAAAAGTGAGAAATGTGCAGCACTGTAGTCAACATTTTAACTGTGTTGAGTACATTACTATTACTCATTACTACTCATAGTGCACTACGTTTTGCCAGAGATTACACACTTGTCACAGAGGTGAGCACATGTGCATTACAAATAGCAAGCACACGTATGGAAACACACAAACTGAGACACAATTAGTTGCTTACTGAAGCAACATTTTAGTCTTTGTGTGAGTTAGTGGAACTCAATTAAAATTTTTTTTAATTTTAGTCATTATTTCTCCTGGGTGTAAAAATCTGGAGAGATGAGCAAACAGTGGGAAGCTGCTATAACCTCTGGCTCAGAGAAGGTTCAGATCCCAGATGAGCGGAGCTGATCCAATTAGAATTTTTAGTTTAGAATGACGTCTAAAAATGAAAGTTTAAATTGGCTTTAAAGCTTAAAATATTTATAAGCATAGGATGTTTTTTAAGAAGTGACATCAGAATGGTGATGACACTCATTCCATGATAGTCTCTGGTATCCGCCAACCGAAAGAGAAAAAACATGTCCCTGCCAATCAAACACCAACACACATCATCAACCAGACAGCGATGAGCTCATTAAAAGAACTTGCAGCATTTCTTCTGGAATTCAGTAATGGCTTGCAAAGTTCAACAGCACAAACCACTGTTCAAAGCACAGTTTCTCTAAACTCTGATGTGACTTAAAAGATACAACAAGCTTATTTGAGTATCTAAGACATGAGTGAAGCCAAATAGAAGGAGTAGCTGCAGCAAATGCACATTCTAGAAGCAGCCTTCAAAAAAAACTAACATAATAGCAGTGATTAGAGATGTGGTGAAGTTTCAAATCACCAAAGATTTGGTGCCCACATATACACTGGGAAAAATAAACAAATTTGTTCAGATGGCAAACATAAAATTGACAGATCACAGATATGAGCTACCAAGCCAAAAGTATTTCACCAAATAGCCCTGTAAGCAAGTAGCCCTGCCTTTTCTCAAAAAAAGAGACCGTTATTATTGTTATTACTATTTGTTGTTGTTTGTTTACGTATTCTCATTAATATGATCCAATGTTATTGTCTGAATGATTTTTTTGGTTCTCATTGCCTACAATAGCATTATTTAATACATTTTCACCCAAAAATTATAGAGAAGTAATTTTTTACTTCTTGTTAGGAGCCCTTTTGGAAGGTGGTGTATAATCTTCACTGCACACTACTGTGTGTTGTCAATTATAGCCGTTCATAGAAAATTGGGACAGGTGGAACACGCTTACAGAAAAACCAAAAATCCACCAGGAAAAGTGCAATCAGTTCATTTCTACTCTTATATAATAAAAATTATGCTACACAAGCACTATAATTAACTAGAATTAATTAAACTAGACTATCTGACTGTACATGTGTCAGATATTTTATCTCTGCGTTACTCACCAGGACACAGTGAGCAGAGATTCCACTGTAATTTCGCTGTGAAATATTTTTACATTTAAGTTGTGGTTACAGTTTAGTTGTGAAATAAAACACCGACATCAGATAATTATGTTTAAAATTGACAAAATTAACACTGGCAGATAAAATCCAATAATTGCTGCCTTTCAGCCTTTCCATGAATGTTATGGTACGGACATAATCTACAAGGAAATGAACTGCAACTCCGACTGATAAGTCTGAGCCAACGTGACATCTTACAGGTACATGGTCACTTAATGAGTCTTGGACGACTGCCTCAGTAAATGCCATAGGGGCATCATAACGACATTCTGTCTGAGCCTTCTCTGTCTGTGCCTAAATGGGGGAGTTGTCTGTTTCTGAGTTGGACAAAGAGCTCTAATTTCAAACCAAAGTAACCAGAATAAAGGAACAGAGCTTATCTCCTGGCAGTCACATGACTTTTCACAGAACACTGCAGTTAAAAATGCACACTTCCCCCTCACAGATTACTGTAGTAAAAATGTCCCCCTATACGACAATTGAGAGCTGTAAAGGAGTATGGACTGGGGGTAATAGTCAAAGCAGCAATAGTGCCCTGACAGGTTAAGTGAGAATTTAAGAACTAATAGCAGCTCAGACGCCTGCAAGAACGAAGCACTTACTGCAGGTCCCACCACTGAACATGGGCACCGTCTCAAACATCATCTTGTGAAAGAGCAGTGCCACCGGTTTGTAGTCAAGCTTGTTATTCAGAAGGTGGCTGTAGTAGTAGACGTATCTCCTCTGACTGGGGATGGTCACGCCCTGTGAACAGTGATGTACCAAAGTGTCTTCATCAGTTTACTTCTCATTAAAAATAGCAATACGAAAACTTGCCTCAAATTCAGCTAATGAACCATCCAGACATTACTTGAGCAAAGCTAATGACTACCCGAGACTTCCTACAGCATTAATCCTTCATTGTATTTGATCAGATGGAAGCATGGGTAAACCTGATTAACAATCTGGTGCAGTAAAAATATAAACACAGTGCAATTTTTCATTCTGCATGAACACATGTGAAGATAAGGCTCTGTAATTACCTTCTTGTCTCTGGTCCTGACCTCGCCGTAGAAATCCAGAGCTTCTTTTGCTGTTTCAAACTTGCCTCGGTGTAATAAGTATGCGCAGATCATTACACCCGTCCGGCCCTTTCCAGCTTTACAATGAATGGCAGCCACATGATTGTCATTTTCACTGAGCCACTTATCCAAGTCTTCACAGAACGGTTTGATGAGCTCCAACTGCGGAGGATTATGATCTTCAAACGGGTATTGTGCAACTGCAGGAGACACACAGAAAGGTCAATGACTGTTATTACTAAATCCTAATTATTTCAAGCATGGCTTTGGACAGGGGTGATGGGCTTTGCATGTCTGGCATCTTACCTCTGCAATTAAATTTGGCAGCATCATAATGTCTCTCTGCACATCTGAACAAGCAACAAAAAAAAACCAGCCTTGTTAGCACAAGATTCATAGGACTAATTCAGTTATTTGAGGCAGAAAATGAAATGAGATTTCTTTTCATTCATTTAATCCATTGTTTTTACAGAACTGATAAGGTGAAAAAACAACTCAGAACCTTTAACTTCATACATTTAAAAGTTTAAATCTAAATCAAATACAGATTGATTTGTTGGCCATTTAATTAGTAGTGAATCAAACTATCAAGTGGTAAAAATTATATGATTTGAGGTACACTTACAGATTATATATCTTGTAATGATTTTTATGCTTCGAATCCAGAAACCTGTGGAGACAAGGTGATATTTACATTTATAGTAAAACATGTTAAAAAGTTGCATTTGTCTCTCTGACTTACAGCTTCTGTCAAAACCACCATCTGTTGAGAATGACTTTTGGTACAAAGCAGACCACAGCAGCACGACTCAAACCACTCGCACAAATGCACCATTTCAGACTCTTCAAATGCCCTGAAGCTCATGCCACTAATACACCACAAGGGCTGTAAATGATGTGTGCCAAGAAGTCACTACCTTATTTCTTTTACCCCGGACAGTTTGCATCTTTTGCGTGAGCTACAGGGAAGGTACTGTGACACGCTGATTTTTGTCCTACAGGAAATCGCGTGCATGTTCCGCAGTCCAAGTGCACGCACAGTCCATGTAAGTTATTACCTTTCTGAGCTTTATATTGTTAGTGTTATTACTAGATATGAGAGCTTATGGAAGTTGAACACTAAAGTAAAGTAATATTACGATAGTCATTACAGTTACATAGACGGTTACTTTCCAATAGGTCAATGATATGATATATATGCCAGTCGGTGCCATGCGAAAGGTCAGTGAACCTGTTCGCTCCACCAGTCATTTAAAAAAACGTGAACCAACTAGGAGTTTAATTCCTCCTGGATGGGATTCTAATCTATCGCAGGTTACCGTCCCAGAATTTTTTACTGCCAATCATTTACACTGCTGGGTGAACAGAGGCACACTTGTGCTAAAAACCATGCCCAGGGGTCTTAGTACAGTAGGGGTCTAATAGGGATATGAACCCACAACCTCCTGATCAACAGTACAGCACACTAACCACTACGCCACCGGCCCCAGTAATAAATTACTTTACTATAATTCTTTGGTGAAAATGTATTGAACAATGCTACTGCAGGCCATGAGAACCAAAAAAAGTATTCTGACAAGTATATTGAGGTAAAAGTATGGCTAATAAACAAGAACACTGAAAATACCATAAAAAAAATTATTATTTTTTTTTTTTAGAAAAACTGAAAGGTGTCACAAATTTAGGTTTTTTGATTTTTGCATAGCATGACTAA
Organism: Porochilus rendahli; assembly: GCA_039654305.1. Taxonomy (NCBI): domain Eukaryota; kingdom Metazoa; phylum Chordata; class Actinopteri; order Siluriformes; family Plotosidae; genus Porochilus; species Porochilus rendahli. The sequence continues at coordinate 23,315,452 of JBCNYG010000019.1, forward strand.
ACTTTCCATATGGAATGGTTTAGCAAGTGAAGATATTGAAAAATGCAGTGATTATACACTAAACAAAATGAAGATAACCAGAACCATATGGTCTGAAGTATGAAGTATTTTATTTTGTAGTATTGAAGTATTTTTACTTCTTTATATTAGGAGCCCTTTTAGACTAAAGTGGTGGTGTATAACCTACACTGTACTAGATATAGATAAAGTATATTTAAACAAAGCATGCAGTAATATCTGTGCTAACCTTTTCTCTGCTAAAAGCAACTTTACTTTTCCTGCTGCAACATAATATTTTGAGATCATCTACAATTTCAGATAAACAAGTTTAGCGTTCCGATTAAGTGATGCAACTACACAGAGCTCCCATCAATCAGCAGTGAGATAGAGGGACAGAGTCATACATTACAACACTCCGTTTACACCAACAAATGTCACTGATTGCATGGAGTTCAGATGGGAGGAGTTGATAAAGGTCAATGAGACAGTTAACAAAGTTTAAACCTAAATGAACATCCAGCAAGGGCTGAGAAGTATGAGGAAATAACATGTTTTATGTCACAATACTCTTCTGTGAGAATTTACAGATAGACAAATGTTCTTTATAATTTTATATAAAAATAGTTTTTATACTTCTAACTTAATTGGTCATAAACTTAATGCAGCTTTTTACAAGATCCGCCTCATTTTCAGTGTTTAACCATTTTATGAAATAGGCTTAGGTTTTTAAAGAAAGGTTTCTCACTATTGTGAGAATGTATTTTGTCAGATTTAAAGCAGACCCTATGATCATCTCAGAAAAGAAGACGCTAGTCTGGTTTAACCAGAAAACAATTAATGTTTCCCCCATAATTACTGTAAAAAAATTAAGTTATGTTGCACCCAAAAACAAGATGAGATGTGACCATATGTGTGAGCTAGTGATTTAGAGAGACACCTTAATGAAAGTTACTCGTTTTTCTGCTATTCAAGAACAAAAACACTGTTCTGAACAACTCCTCCAGATCATCAGTGTGCAATGCTTGTTAGGAAAATGCAAGGAAATAAATACCATTAACATACAGGCTAAAGCTGACAGCTTGAAGGACAGGTCATTAAATTAAGCACATTTTTGAGGTCAGGCAGTGGGGGTTGGCAGTTGCGTGTGGGTACTAAAAATCCCTGACACACACACCACTACTAGATGACACAGATTTGAAATAGAGACTACTGTATGAAAGCTAGAGCAAGTTCAACATTGTCTGAGAATATGTGTTAAGTCATATGTGAGCCACTTACCGTACAACGTCGTCTATGTTGTTTCTGTACACCCCCTCGAGTCTCTCAGCAGGAAAGCCCATAGCAATTATGTTGGGATAAATATCTGTTCTGCAGAATTAAGGAAAGCCAACAGAGATGTTTCTGGAGAGCTGACAATGTTGCAGCCAACAAAATCGGCCATCACCACATTCAGGAAACAAGTGAGCATTTTCAACATGTAACAGCTTATAGGAATACTTCACTTCTGTAGAACCATAAAAGGGTGAGTCAAGGGGTACATTACACAACAGAAACACTTCATTTCAGATACAGAAAGAAGCAAAACACACCAAGGCAACAAGAAACCAAACTAAAAATTCAACTATTCATCTAATGCTGCATCCTACTTTCAGTGTGCAGCGAGAGGCCAGAGAACAGGCTCCTGGCTAATACACAACAGATGGGCCTCGCAGTAAGAGACTGATGCATGGACCTCTAACCCAGAAGGCCACACAGGGGCACTAAATAAATCACACTGAGCCTCGGCCCGGCCTGGAATCACTTTCCTTCCTCACCTTTCTAACAAGTGCCATGAGAGCTAATCAGTTCTCACTGTCTGACATTCACACGGAGCAGTGGAGCGGCACACACGCAGGGCTGGAGACACACTTCTTACAAAGGAACACCTCGCTTCAGGGCTCAGCTCGAAAGAGAAACATGTATACAGAAAGGTGAGAAGATACTTGACAATATATTTTTGAAAAATTAAATGTTATACAATAAATTAATTGTACAGAAGAGATTTCAAACATAACTTTATTCACTGGCAGTTTTTTTTTAAACAAACCTCTGCACTAAGACCACCACCACTACTACCACTGCTGTAAATAATAATAATAATTATTATTATTATACAGTTTTGACAGTGTAATAATGCCTTCAGGAACTGTCCTGTGATATTTTTATCACCCATCACGTAAGCCACTCTACTGGAGAACAGAAGCACTTCACAAACGCAACACATTCATTTACACGGAGTGAATCAGGCATACAGAGAAGGCATTTCCTCTTCGGCAAGTCAAACCCTCTTCCAGATTCATTTTTATCTATAGTACGATTCTCTAAACTTAATTTCACTGTCAAACCACAGCATTTGTGGACGCCCTCACAAAACGTGCACAACTGAAAGCCAAACCTGCCTGAAATTCCACCATGTTCTTTTTTCTTTCCACAGAAACCCCTCCCAAAAACATTACAACTGGCCAGATAGGTGTCCCTTGATCTCTGACACAAAACAGAGAGATAAATAAATAAATCAATCATCCGCACAACTGCATTTTGGGGACATGTACTGTGCATTTCGTGACAGAACCATCAAAAAAAATACAATTAAAAAGCTCTGATATCAGAAATATTTCCTCACATTAAAAAAAAACACACACACAATAAAGCAAGGATCAAAGAGAAAGTTATCGTATTAAAGGCCACTATAAACAAGAATAAACTCACAGCCAATGGCACAGACGATCCATTTAGTAAACATCCATTCTCAGATAACTGCTGAGACAGTCTGGGAATATTTAGTAATGAAACTCAATTGGAAGAAAGGCACACAGTGTGCATGCAAAATAAAAAGACTACATTAACAGTCTTGCTACCCACAAACCAGCTGGCACCCACTGCCCTCTCCATTATTTTCAATTATGCACGTCATATCAGATTTCATCACTTCTGCTAAAGTCATACAAAAATCACAAATTCATTTGTTAACATCTGGCGTTTCTATGGTCTAATGCCGCTGTAGTTCATCTGGTGGGAGGCATTTTTAGACTGACGTGCACCAGCTATGAAAGGGTCTCTGAACCGAACAGCTTGTGGTCTGTGATTTCCTTCTGTGCAAAAACTCTTTGCATGGCATAAAACCAACTCGAGCGCTGTTGACACACACCTGCTTGCCATACAGAACAAGACAGAATCAGGGTACTTCTGTTATGTCTACTCTGACAGGAAATGAGAGTGGACAAAGATATCCCTGTGAGTTCGAGCGCAGAAGAGTGAAGCCAGAACAGGGTTACTTCCCAGTCAGAAACTAATGAGAAAAATTACAATTTTCATGACGCGAGGCATCATGAAGCAAAGAGTAGCTAAAAACCAAAATTGCTTCTGGTTGTCTTTGTAACGCCACCGTGCACAGCTGATTTTAGTTAGTGTTCTGATGCACTGACCTCTTTAAGGGGTACTACCTCAGGCACAGTTGATTTAATTAGCAAACAAAGAAATAAATCAAACTAAAATAAAACAACCAAAATATCTTTAGATTTCTCCAGAGCTTCTTATCCAAATACTACGTTAATGTGATCGGATGTTGCAGGCTTGCATCATCGTATCTTAACAAAAGTGGAAAAACAAAAAAAAAACTGGGTTATGAAGTTACAGAGACAGTCATACAGTGTTGTATCTCTCTCAAAAAAAAAAAGCATTGGTCAAATTAAGGGTCAAGATGATTGGATGTCACAAAAAGCCAATAAGGAATGGATGTCGGTGGAATGCTGAAGCGAACTGGGCTGCTCTCGCACGTATGAGGCAAGCATTCTAAACACTCAATTACCCCCCAGAAGTCTATGACAACACAGTGAGATCCTGTCTGTTGTGTCTTACTGTACTTAATCAGTCCATCAGGATTTCTTTCATAATACACTGTTACCAAAAAAAAAAAAAAAAAAAGTCTCCATCAGGCCAGAAATGTAAACCATACGCTCACTACAGGGTTTAATCCTCTCAGCACTACATTTCTGACTTTACATCCACGCACCAGGCTGCAGTAAGAGTTTCGTCCAACTCTCACACAAACAGTGCCGGGCTTCAATCAACCATCTGAGTCACTGCTGTAGTTGGACAGCAAGAGGCTTATCTGTTAAAAAAAAAGAAATCTCTTAGGGCAAATTCTTTGCAACTCTTCACTGTATTCAAGTTCTAAGTGCACTTCCACACCAAGTTTTCCAATACGGCTTTAATCTTCTTCCACTATCTGGACTGAAGTTGTCCAACGAGTACACAAGCTCTGCAAACGAATCCAATCCTGCCAATACGCCAGCCTTTATTCATCAAGCTGCACAGATTTGAGCGTACAGAATGACGTCTGAATAAATCTGTCTGATTCATGAAACTCGCATGACATCCAAATGAGCAATGACTGGAGTGTAAAAGATGAATCAGCTTCAGCTGCATGGAAAAGCTGATACCCTCTAGTCCCTTATTTACATGACACGTCTCCTGATTTACCCTCATGTACGAGTACAACTAACTTGCTTGGAATTCACCCAGGTTTGTGCAGGTGTATTGATAGTGAGCCAGTATAAGGAAATTGTTCAGACAGATCTGAAGATCTGCAGGATGAGAGATTGAAAGATCAGTCCAAAATGAATATAGGGGGAAAGTACTTTCCTTTAAGTACGCTACCGATATAGCCGTGTCCTCTGGGTTTTTATCCCCATAAAGCTGCAGGTAGTAATGTGAATTATATTTATAGCTCGGCTTTTATTCTCAGATTTCCACTAAACGCTTGAACAGGTCTCGTGAAGCCTGAGAGAAACAAGTCCTTCCTCAGTTGAAGTGTTTGTTTCACCAAGCGTGGTATAAATAGCCTTCCTCATCATTCGTTAATCACCGGGTCAACATTCCGATTGTTAAACTAAGCAGTCACAAATCCATCAGAGTTCAGATTTAAAACTCAAATACGCTACTATTTAATTTCATTTCAAAAGCCCTATTATTGTCTAAATGGCTAAAAAGTAGAGTTCATAAAAAGAGTAATCCAGCGATTTCAACCTGGTCTCGAGCTATACATATGTAGTAGATGCACATTAACCACAAACAAGTGCTTCAACATGTTTCCCCCTTTTCAGTTTATTCAAAGCTCACTCATGAGTCACGGGGGAACTTGTTGCGGCAAACAATAAAACTTTGGAAAAATAGATTTGCTGATACTTCAGTCAAAGGAGTTAGTAAATTTAAGCCTAAACACGTAAAGGTCAGTGTTCTGTAGGGAGAACTACTTTTCCAGGTACTGAGGAACACTTGATGGGTCTGGGTTAGCAGTGAATTCATCTGAATATCAGGAAAGCTTTTAAGCATTCGTGACGTATTTATTCATTTGATTCTGTACGTTGAGGTCTTTCTTTATGAAAAAGAAAGTCCAAGAGCAATAGTCTCAAAAGGCTGGAGAGATTCTCATAACATCCCACAGCTCACAACTTTTACTAAAGCAGCTAAAATAAGAAACTGAAAGTTCTAACTGAAGTTTTCAACCACGTTGGGTTTCACACTGCAACTCTGCTGTCTAGGTAACCTAGAACGCAGGTTTCCTACTGCTGAGCCTTGCACTGGTACCTCCGTAGAGACAAGCCTTATTAACAAGAACCAGTATCACGGTCTTCACTTCATACATACACAAGTGTGTGTGTGTGTGCTATGTGCACTGTAACACCAAGACCAGTCAAACACACAAACCAGTGAAGTCCCGTATGTTGTGATTTTGGAGAGGGAATGAGTGCACCTACATACACAAACCTTTCCAACACACAAGGGACAGTAGAGAACAACATGCAGAAATCTTCACAAATGAAACTATACAAATGAGCGATACCTGCAGTCTATTTACAGGGACACGTTTTCTAGTCCTACAGAGCATTTTAACGGAAGGAAACAGGACAAGTCATCAAAAAATATTTCACTATGATGAAACAAAAATTCATTGACCTGGAAACACATGCCATTCTAAAATGCGTATACAATGATAACACTTTGGAAAAAAATTTAAATCCTCAAGACTCAGTAACCTATACGACGCTTGGAAAATCCAATACAGCTATAGAAAGCACTTCTCAATCACATCACCTCATTTCCTCCTTTTAAGACCTGTACTATTAGTACAACAGTTACAGCTTTGAATTTGCATCACATGGTTGCACACTGTAAACTGTTAACAGCTACGGCAAACCGTTTAGATGCAAACGCTGCTCTTGGACGTCTTATTTCGGTTTTGCATCTTCCCTTTTAGCTGAGTGCTGGGAAATGTCAAAACGAAGGTCATAAATAATCAGATACAGTACATAGGCCATAAAGGCGGTGGAGTGAGTGCTGGAGCACTCCTTTAAACAACTTCAGGCACATATGCACACAATACCAGCTTTATGTACAGAGCAAACCAATGCGAATTATAAAAAGAGAGACGGCGTACACATGCACTTCAAAAAGAAATCGTTCTCGTTGTAACACTATAGCCTTTAGGTTCAGCAACACCATGTGGTCTGCTTGAGCCTATAGTTTCAACAACACCATCTGGCCTACTTGTGTGAGAGCGGATAGGTTTACTTATATAAAAGCAACTAATTAGTTCTGGAAGGGAATTCGAATCTGTAGCAAGCTCAAGCTCCATGTATTCTAGGCCTAAATAAAAAGGATGATCATTTGGGCTCTCGGAAAGAAGAATTCCTACTAACAAATCAGTGCTCAGCCCGAATACTGTAAGACAAGCTACGCCTAGATAGCAAGGACGATGAGATGCCGCCACACTCGTGACGACTGTACATCATGACAAACAGAAAAGTGTGAAACCTGACAAATGAGCAGCATGAAGTGAAAAAGAATAAGTTGTGCGATCAGCTAAAAGTTCGAGCAGCTCTATTTAGCAGCCAAACATCAACCCGATCATCATGCATCCATCGAGAACCCAGTATTGCTAATAACTCCGGTAATGACTGGAACACACTATGACAGTTTTACAAAAAGAGATTTGTTTGTTGCTACTTTTAACATAAAGACATCGAAGACCTTGGGAATTAGCCGATGAATTGGAGTAAATGATTAAACCGAGTCAGAATAATAGATAAATCAGTTATATCACCCCTGGAAATAGTCTTGGCTTTAAATAAGAATAATTTAAAA